>CAJQUW010011497.1:0-76519 GCA_907163375.1 Prostheceraeus crozeri | reverse complement strand
AACCCTCATCGGCCCACCAGTCTACATATGTAGACATCGCTTGTGGTAAGTTATGTATAATTACAAATATGTTAACTGCGGGATTTTCCTTTCATTTTTATGAGCAAATATGTTTACTTTATTGGATGAGAAACTCTTGGATCTCCATGTTTAAAAGTTTGAATTTAATCGTTACTTATACTTAATCAGCCCGGCAGTCTACATAGGTAGACACTAAAATTATTATGCTCCTTGTGTTTTGCCGGTTGCCGTAATTGGTATCGACCACTCGCAGTCACGTGTGTTTTATGATTTTATCTATCGTCATGTCCTGCTTTCTGAAATTCCTGCTTCCTCCAAAATGTTACATAATACGGTCGCTTTGTCTGTCACTGTGACTACATCATAATGTCATCAACATGTTGCAGTATGGATAAAGATACACAAAACAAGTTGCCTTCTACAATGTTATGTCCTGATCGAGAGATAGAGAGAAAACGCGGCCACGCTGTCAACCCAAGAACTGTGTATGGGCTATTATGAGTCAACGCACAGACTGATAAACGATTGTCAGACAATGCGCAGGAACAAACAATAGCGCTAAAATCCAATAGCACGTTAGCGATGCTACGAATGTTAGCATCCGATGTCAATAAGTGTAGTCACAACATACAACTCCGTGATCCCTCGAAGTGGACGTCGACTCTGCGCAGAAGATGTTCTGCATAGACTAAACACACAGTATCCCGACGATGATAGCTCAAGTGACACCGACAATTCGAGTCAGAACTCTGACATAGAGAGCGAGCCTAGTGACATCGGTGGACAGACGCATGAATCTGTGGCCGGAGAACTTGAGTCGACGACGAATTTTTTGAGAACGGTTCCGGAGATTCGGATACTTCTGAAGTTAACATGACTGATGAAGATGCTGACAATGTTTATGTATCACCATCAGGTATTTCATGGACCGACTCAGCTCCGCCAGCTCGTCATCTTCAGCGTAATGACATTCGTTTCCGCGATGGTGCTACGGTGAACCCTGCAAACGAACTTCAAGCCTTTTCGTTGTTCCTAAACGAAACCATTCTGCGAACCATACTTCGATGGACTAATAGACGATTGAATCTCCGAAAGCGGCGCATGATTTCTTTCCGTGAGTTGAAGGCATGGCTGGGTGTGATCATACGAGCAGAAGCTGATCGCGATGGAATGTCCAGCATAAATTCACTGTTTTCAAGGAATGATAGCAAACCATTCTATAGATGCACGCTTTCGAAAAATCGAACGAAAGAAATACTGGAGACAATTTCTTTGGATAACAAAGTTACCAGAGCACAGCGACAATCGTGCGACAAACTCGCTGCTGCCCGGGAAATCTGGACGTTGTTTGTGCTGGCCCTGCGACAGCATTACGTCCCTTCTGATTCTCTAACTGTTGATGAACAGTTATACGGATTTCGCGGATATGCACCCGGTCGGTGCTACATGCCTGCAAAACCCGCAAAGTATGGAATTAAAGTATTTTGGATTTGCGATGAACGGTTACGCTCTGCACGGAATTCCTTATGCCGGCCGTGATGGTGAGCGAGCAGTTGGTCTGGCTAGAGACCTTGTACTGGAGCTAACGAAGCCCTTTTATCACAGTCATTGGAATGTCTTCATCGACCGCTATTTCACTTCACATGAACTCATCGTTGAACTTCTGAAAAATGGTCTTACATGCACTGGGACAATCATGTCTAATCGTCGAAGTGTACCAAAGATCATGAAATCAGCTAAAGATGTTGACATTCATAGTACACGCTTTCTTTGGGATTCGACGAACCGAATCATGTTAGAAAAATGTATTGTTGATGAGCTTATGCCACACAAAGAACGAAGTGAATTTGTCGAGAGAAGACCGCCTCCCTCAAGTAATCGACGACTACAATCACGGCAAAGGAGGAGTGGACGTCCTTGACTCTTGCATCGAGGATTTTTCATGTAAGAGGAAGACGAATAGATATACTCTAGTTTATCTGTTCAACATGATTGATGTTGCTCTTTTCAATGGATTCACCATCATGAAAGCAAATGGATACAGAAAGTCTCGGCTCTATTTTGTGAAACAGGTGGCAGCTCAGTTAGCTGAGGAGAACATGCACCATCGATTCAACGACAAGAAAGTGGACGCTCAAACAAAGGATGCATTTATATCCTTTGGATTTTCGTCGAAATCCATTGTGCATGCATGTTCTCAGGTACGAAAGCCAACAAAGTGTCAAATGAAGTGATGCCATAAGTCCACTCGAAATGCTTGTGTTTCCTGTGCGAAACGTGTCTGTAGTGAACACCTGATCAGGCAAGTCAAGTGTCAATTGTGTCATGATTGTAAATGATAGTGATGATCATGATTCCTCTTTGTTGCCTCTTTGAAACTGCACTTTTGATAGATTAAAAATGTTCAGTTTTGAGATTATATTTCAACTTTACTGCAAAAAGGATGGAAAAGTAGTTCATAGGCCTATATACCTATTGTTAAGAAAATTATTCAACTACATTTGCTTATATAATGTCAATAATTTATCAGTGAGCCATCTGATTGACCTACAGTGCAGCAATATCCCTATAGATGCATCATAAGTCGATTATAGAAATTTGTCTACATATGTAGACAGGTGGGCTGATTAAGGTGTAAAATTTGCCGGGCTGTTGAGGGTTAACGGCGTGAAACATTTAGATCAACAAACTCTTTCTACCTATAACTATACAGTCAGTTTAGCCGGAGAATCAATGTACACTTCTTTTCCTGTGGATCAGGCTATTGCACCAGCCGATCGCTGCATCAAGTCTCATTCGTCGCCTGAACTGAAGCCGCTGTTGTGTGTAACTGTCCAGCTCGTGACCGTGACTTTTAAAACAGCTCTATATCTTCATCTGGTTTTATTCTTTGCAGGCACTCTGTAAGTAGCCACAACTTTTAACTTTGTGTGCTTGTGATTCCATTTTTAATATTTACTACACGGTATATATCATTAAGATAGCGTTACGTATTGTTTTTTCATTACCTTATTAAAATTTTCATGCGAGAATGAACTCTTGATAAGGTACAATGAATGGTCAAAAAGCTTTGAGTCAATAAATTAGATGTGTAACAACATTGTTGTGTTGACTATTCTATGGGTACTTAAAAGTGTAAAATTACCAACCTATTTCTACAGCCTGCAAAAGCTGTACAACATTCCTGTATCGGAATGTAGAAGATTTGAAAAGTTAACCGAGAAAAGACACAAGCTAAAGATTAGATTTGGAATACTTTGAAAAATGCCTTTTTCTCAATGTCATACCGAAGTTTCTGCAGTTCAAAATACCGAACTTAGATGCAATTAAAAGTAATGTAGAAAATTACCACAAACTGACCCTTGAGTCACATATTAAGTATGTCAAGCGTGAAATAAAAATTAATGATCGCAAATATAAAGTATGCAATGACAGCTTACGCAGTAAATTGTCTTGGTTACGTATGTGCATTCTGTATATAATGATGCTGGCAGAAGTTAAAAGTAAAATGAAAACTCACACAATGAGACATAATTCTAAAATTTCCAAACTATGGCTGGAACAGAGATTGCCAGCACCGGACTGTATAGTCAATAAAAGCAAATACGTGCTCTCTCCTATTGAGAATGAGACACTAAGATTTGGTTTAAAAAACAGCATCATACCAAAAAAGACCGATAATTTTGGAATAAAGTACCAAATAGAAAAAACCATTACTGCGAATTGCAAAGACAATGAAGACTTATCAGTAACACAGGCGCTAAAACAAGATATCATAGCAACAGTTAACAACTTCGAAAATAATGCAAAAAGTGAGTACCGCAGTAATACAAATAAAAGGCTACACAGAACACTGACTAATCTAGCAAAAATGAAAAATTTGAAAATTTGCTCATTTGATAAAGGTAACGAACGGTATTGTTACTGATGAATGTTGATGCTGATGAATACTTTAACAAATTAGACGTAATTATCAATGATACCTCTAAGTTTAAAAAAGTACAAGTACCAGATGACTTAAAAAAGCACCCTACCATTATGGAAGAAGGCAGATTGTATCGATACTTAGTTAAATATGTAAAACGGTACATCACTGAAGATACATACAAGTACATTATGCCATCTGGTAGTGAACCAGCTAAAATGTACGGTACGATAAAAGTACATAAAACTAACGCTCCTGCTCGACCAATTGTCAGTACAAGAGGGTCGTACAATTACAATTTGGCCAAGTACCTCGATACAATTATCAAACAACACATCAATAAAACGTACTTGCTGAGTTCAACAGCTGAATTTATTGACAGAATTAAAGAAAAACAGTTGGTATTTAATAAGAATAATGTCTTAGTGAGTTTTGACGTGGAATCATTGTTTACCAATATACCTGTAGATGAAGTTATTGACATAGCAGCTAACCTAGTATACAGTAGTAATTCAAACAACAAACCGCGATGCGGTAAAGATGTTTTCATAAAACTATGTAAATTCGCTACACAAGGTAGCTTTATGTACAATGATAATATGTATACTCAAACAGATGGAGTTTCGATGGGTTCACCGTTGGCACCAACGCTTGTCAATCTCTTCCTAGCAGAATTAGAACAAGGTTGGATGGGAGAACAATTTTCGCCCCTGTTCTACTCCAGATATGTAGATGACTGCATATGCGTATTTGATAACGTAGACAAAATTCACAAATTCCATGAGTACCTAAACAGACAACATCCTAACCTAAAATTCACCACTGAAGTGGGCAACAACAAGTTACCTTTCCTAGATGTATTCATTAACACCGAAGATACTTTACAAACTTCCATTTACCGTAAAGATACGTATACTGGCCTCTTATTAAATTACAATTCCGTTTGCCCTAGGCAATGGAAAGTTGGACTTATTAATGGGATGTTACATCGAGCATATACAGTATCAAACTGCTGGGAAATGTTTCATAACGAAGTAAAAAACATGACTAGTATTTTTCAGAAAAACGGTTACCCACGGAGTACAGTAGAAAAAATCGTACGTAGCTTTCTTAACAAAAAGAATACAGTGATTTCCAACGGGCACAATGATGCATGTACGAGTGCAGCAGATGTACATGTAAACTATACAGTACTACCGTATATTGGTCAGCCATCGCTTACATTACGGAATAATTAATTGATGAAAATATACAAAAGATACGGTATCAACTCTAAGATTGTATTCAACACTACGAAAGTAAAATCATATTTCTCTTTGAAATGCAAATCGGGACCTTTGCTGAAGTCTTGTGTGGTCTATGAATTCACATGCTTGGGTGATCCAAGCAGCCAATATATTGGCAAAACCAAACGAAGACTCCAACAAAGGATCGAAGAGCATAGAAGTACAGATACAGCAGTTTACAAACATATCAATACATGTAATCATTGTACGTATGATATAAGTAATCAATTTCGCATAAGGTATAAAGGTAACAGTAATTATCATATAAATGTTGTAGAAGCTTTAATGATAAAAGAGTATCAACCTAAGATCAATCACACTGCAGATTACAACGATATGTCATACCTCCTAAAGGTTTTTAAATAAATAATTGTTTTTACTACTAGCTTAAATTCTTGCAAATTCGTGTAATGTGTTTTGTTTTGTCATTGCTTCAGAACGCTAATCAGTCAATTGCACCAGCCGATCGCTGCATCAAGTCTCATTCGTCGCCTGAACTGAAGCCGCTGTTGTGTGTAACTGTCCAGCTCGTGACCGTGACTTTTAAAACAGCTCTATATCTTCATCTGGTTTTATTCTTTGCAGACACTCTGTAAGTAGCCACAACTTTTAACTTTGTGTGCTTGTGATTCCATTTTTAATATTTACTACACGGTATATATCATTAAGATAGCGTTACGTATTGTTTTTTCATTACCTTATTAAAATTTTCATGCGAGAATGAACTCTTGATAAGGTACAATGAATGGTCAAAAAGCTTTGAGTCAATAAATTAGGTGTGTAACAACATTGTTGTGTTGACTATTCTATGGGTACTTAAAAGTGTAAAATTACCAACCTATTTCTACAGCCTGCAAAAGCTGTACAACATTCCTGTATCGGAATGTAGAAGATTTGAAAAGTTAACCGAGAAAAGACACAAGCTAAAGATTAGATTTGGAATACTTTGAAAAATGCCTTTTTCTCAATGTCATACCGAAGTTTCTGCAGTTCAAAATACCGAACTTAGATGCAATTAAAAGTAATGTAGAAAATTACCACAAACTGACCCTTGAGTCACATATTAAGTATGTCAAGCGTGAAATAAAAATTAATGATCGCAAATATAAAGTATGCAATGACAGCTTACGCAGTAAATTGTCTTGGTTACGTATGTGCATTCTGTATATAATGATGCTGGCAGAAGTTAAAAGTAAAATGAAAACTCACACAATGAGACATAATTCTAAAATTTCCAAACTATGGCTGGAACAGAGATTGCCAGCACCGGACTGTATAGTCAATAAAAGCAAATACGTGCTCTCTCCTATTGAGAATGAGACACTAAGATTTGGTTTAAAAAACAGCATCATACCAAAAAAGACCGATAATTTTGGAATAAAGTACCAAATAGAAAAAACCATTACTGCGAATTGCAAAGACAATGAAGACTTATCAGTAACACAGGCGCTAAAACAAGATATCATAGCAACAGTTAACAACTTCGAAAATAATGCAAAAAGTGAGTACCGCAGTAATACAAATAAAAGGCTACACAGAACACTGACTAATCTAGCAAAAATGAAAAATTTGAAAATTTGCTCATTTGATAAAGGTAACGAACGGTATTGTTACTGATGAATGTTGATGCTGATGAATACTTTAACAAATTAGACGTAATTATCAATGATACCTCTAAGTTTAAAAAAGTACAAGTACCAGATGACTTAAAAAAGCACCCTACCATTATGGAAGAAGGCAGATTGTATCGATACTTAGTTAAATATGTAAAACGGTACATCACTGAAGATACATACAAGTACATTATGCCATCTGGTAGTGAACCAGCTAAAATGTACGGTACGATAAAAGTACATAAAACTAACGCTCCTGCTCGACCAATTGTCAGTACAAGAGGGTCGTACAATTACAATTTGGCCAAGTACCTCGATACAATTATCAAACAACACATCAATAAAACGTACTTGCTGAGTTCAACAGCTGAATTTATTGACAGAATTAAAGAAAAACAGTTGGTATTTAATAAGAATAATGTCTTAGTGAGTTTTGACGTGGAATCATTGTTTACCAATATACCTGTAGATGAAGTTATTGACATAGCAGCTAACCTAGTATACAGTAGTAATTCAAACAACAAACCGCGATGCGGTAAAGATGTTTTCATAAAACTATGTAAATTCGCTACACAAGGTAGCTTTATGTACAATGATAATATGTATACTCAAACAGATGGAGTTTCGATGGGTTCACCGTTGGCACCAACGCTTGTCAATCTCTTCCTAGCAGAATTAGAACAAGGTTGGATGGGAGAACAATTTTCGCCCCTGTTCTACTCCAGATATGTAGATGACTGCATATGCGTATTTGATAACGTAGACAAAATTCACAAATTCCATGAGTACCTAAACAGACAACATCCTAACCTAAAATTCACCACTGAAGTGGGCAACAACAAGTTACCTTTCCTAGATGTATTCATTAACACCGAAGATACTTTACAAACTTCCATTTACCGTAAAGATACGTATACTGGCCTCTTATTAAATTACAATTCCGTTTGCCCTAGGCAATGGAAAGTTGGACTTATTAATGGGATGTTACATCGAGCATATACAGTATCAAACTGCTGGGAAATGTTTCATAACGAAGTAAAAAACATGACTAGTATTTTTCAGAAAAACGGTTACCCACGGAGTACAGTAGAAAAAATCGTACGTAGCTTTCTTAACAAAAAGAATACAGTGATTTCCAACGGGCACAATGATGCATGTACGAGTGCAGCAGATGTACATGTAAACTATACAGTACTACCGTATATTGGTCAGCCATCGCTTACATTACGGAATAATTAATTGATGAAAATATACAAAAGATACGGTATCAACTCTAAGATTGTATTCAACACTACGAAAGTAAAATCATATTTCTCTTTGAAATGCAAATCGGGACCTTTGCTGAAGTCTTGTGTGGTCTATGAATTCACATGCTTGGGTGATCCAAGCAGCCAATATATTGGCAAAACCAAACGAAGACTCCAACAAAGGATCGAAGAGCATAGAAGTACAGATACAGCAGTTTACAAACATATCAATACATGTAATCATTGTACGTATGATATAAGTAGGGTAAACTCGGTTAATTCGGAGGTATTTTTGCTAAAAAGCAATTTTTCTCAGCTGAACTATATCTAATCTCGCTAAATTTACGTCTAGGGGTATATGAGGGAACCTTGAATGACTCCAGCACACCAAATTTCTTTTTACAATTATCATTTTCTAGAGTCAGTAAGTAGACGAAATGATTAACAACTCGGCTAATGTGGCGGTATACTCGGGTAATTCGGAGGTATACTCGGCTAATTCGGTGGTAATATCTAATGGTGTATCTAATGATGTATAAACATTTAGCTAGGTGTTTTTGCCTAGGTTGCCTGTTAGTTCTCACTTCTAATGTATTGTTCTAAATGTTGGTGCTGGAATAATAACAATAATAATGCTCAAAAATAATAACAATAATAATAAAAATTGAATAGCTTGATCAGCTCAATTCTTGAGACAAAAACACAGAAATCCAAGGAAAAATATATTGACGATCGACAGAACTACTGTACATTATCGTCGACAAGCACTGCAAACAACAGTATTCAAATGCGTAATCAAATACTTCTCAGCAAAACACTGTTCATGTCCCCATACAGGGCATAGGTGACACTTCACCCACTCACGATCAGTTGAAAGAGAATAATTCACGTTACAAATCGGACAAAGGTTCTGGTCAACATCTGATGACAATTTGCACTCGGTCAACACTCGCGCTCTCTGTACTCTACGTTTTTTCTTCTCATCACGCGCAGCAACTGTGGGGAGATTGGGCAGGTTAGTAGAAGGGGCGGTGTTTTCGTCAGATGGAGAAACATCGGTCCCATCTTTCTCACTAAGCAAAGACAATTCCAGCTTCTCATCATCAATGGCTGTTCTATCTACTGGAAATAAACCAGTGGCCCGAAACCCCGAGAGAATGTTAGAAAGGCTGAATGATGCAATGTATGCCTTGGTGACCAATCTGGCAAAATCCAAGCGCGACACAGAAATGCCAATGTTTTCTCTCAAATGATCACTAACAACAGATCGCCAATGCGATTTCAATGACTTAAAAATGGAAACATCTAAGGGTTGCAGGATGTGAGTGGTATGAGCAGGAAATGTCATGAGCTCAATTCCATTATCCTGAGCCAATTTGATGGCTTCGGGGGTGACATGGCTTGAGTGGGAATCCATCACCACAAGCACTGGACGCTCAGCTGGCAAATGTTCCACAAATCTCCTGAAGAACACTAGGTAGGAGTCGGCAGTGATCCACCCCTTCTCCGTCAACTCGGCCATCCAGCCTGGAGGAAGCTCTTTCTCGACGTCGTGAAGGAGCGTTCGCCGAATCCCCTAGAAATAGAAAAAAAAATTTTAGACCTAGGCCTCAATTGTTGGGCGATTGAGAAGATCTAGCCTATAGCTCGGTCTTAAATAGGCCTATACCTCGTGCTTGTCAATTAGTATGCATGTAGGCCTATAAGAATTGTGAGCTTATCATAGTTTGATGAAGATAAGCCTATTAGGCTATAAAATTCTATTCTGTCGAACCTTGACAATACATGTAAGAATATTAGAATTGTAACTTACTTTGAACAGCAGCATCCCAGGCGAGATAGCACCAGACGCGCTGACAGCAATGAGAAGGGTCCTCGTCTCGCTTTTGTCCGCGTAGGTCCGCGAGCACACTCGCTTCATGCCGCGTGGGGCCACCACGCGGCCCGATCCTCCGGCTATCTGTAGTCCGGTCTCATCGAGATTGTAGATCAGACGCTCTCAAACAAAGGTTGTGACGACTTTTGAAAGATGACCACCAATCCCAGCTCAGTCTGCTATCACCACCCGTCATCCCGTTTGCACAACGAATCATGTCGCTTGCCGTCAAGCCAAATCCCAGGCGAACCATGTCTCTTGAATATTTCACCAGTTCCAATTCTTGGGCTTCACTTAGCTTTCGAGGTCGTCCTGGCCCACTTAAATTGTTCTCGGAATTGCAATGCCTTCGTATAGTTGTTTCGGGGATGTTAAATTGTCTCGATGCCTTGTAAATGGAAATATTGTTCGATAAAACAGCGTTCTTTGCTGCAGCAACTCGTGCTTGGCGATCCATGATCACAGAAATTCTGACGAAAAAACTAATTTTTGACTGAATTAGCTAAGCGCATAGCAAGTGCACTATGATCTGTTTTGATTCGCCAAGACTTTTAAACTTGCAACAAGTGTTCATTCTACAGCCAAACTGTCTATCGGCAGATAAATTACATATGCTGCAGAAATATCGACTTTCCCACGATGTGTATGCAAAAACAGCGAATTTTTATCGCATTTCTATTGCTACCTACAATAAATGAAGTTTTGAATTCTTCAGCGACGACGTTTTGAATTCATTCTTACTTCATGACTGACGCGCATACCGACATAGATATCCATGCCAAAAACAGCGACAGTCAGATTTCATTAAGTCTGAAAATTATTTGATCAAAGAAAATACCTCCGAATTACCCGTGCCTCCGAATTAGCCGAGTTTACCCTAATCAATTTCGCATAAGGTATAAAGGTAACAGTAATTATCATATAAATGTTGTAGAAGCTTTAATGATAAAAGAGTATCAACCTAAGATCAATCACACTGCAGATTACAACGGTATGTCATACCTCCTAAAGGTTTTTAAATAAATAATTGTTTTTCCTACTAGCTTAAATTCTTGCAAATTCGTGTAATGTGTTTTGTTTTGTCATTGCTTCAGAACGCTAATCAGTCAATTGCACCAGCCGATCGCTGCATCAAGTCTCATTCGTCGCCTGAACTGAAGCCGCTGTTGTGTGTAACTGTCCAGCTCGTGACCGTGACTTTTAAAACAGCTCTATATCTTCATCTGGTTTTATTCTTCGCAGGCACTCTGTAAGTAGCCACAACTTTTAACTTTGTGTGCTTGTGATTCCAGTTTTAATATTTACTACACGGTATTTATCATTAAGATAGCGTTACGTATTGTTTTTTCATTACCTTATTAAAATTTTCATGCGAGCATGTACTCTTGATAAGGACCAATGAATGGTCGAAAAGCTTTGAGTCAATAAATTAGATGTGTAACAACATTGTTGTGTTGACTATTCTATGGGTACTTAAAAGTGTAAAATTACCAACCTATTTCTACAGCCTGCAAAAGCTGTACAACATTCCTGTATCCGAATGTAGAAGATTTGAAAAATTAACCGAGAAAAGACACAAGCTAAGATTAGATTTGGAATACTTTGAAAAATGCCTTTTTCTCAATGTCATACCGAAGTTTCTGCAGTTCAAAATACCGAACTTAGATGCAATTAAAAGTAATGTAGAAAATTACCACAAACTGACCCTTGAGTCACATATTAAGTATGTCAAGCGTGAAATAAAAATTAATGATCGCAAATATAAAGTACGCAATGACAGCTTACGCAGTAAATTGTCTTGGTTACGTATGTGCATTCTGGATATGATGATACTGGCAGAAGTTAAAAGTAAAATGAAAACTCACACAATGAGACATAATTCTAAAATTTCCAAACTATGGCTGGAACAGAGATTGCCAGCACCGGACTGTATAGTCAATAAAAGCAAATACGTGCTCTCTCCTATTGAGAATGAGACACTAAGATTTGGTTTAAAAAACAGCATCATACCAAAAAAGACCGATAATTTTGGAATAAAGTACCAAATAGAAAAAACCATTACTGCGAATTGCAAAGACAATGAAGAATTATCAGTAACACAGGCGCTAAAACAAGATATCATAGCAACAGTTAACAACTTCGAAAATAATGCAAAAAGTGAGTACCGCAGTAATACAAATAAAAGGCTACACAGAACACTGACTAAGCTAGCAAAAATGAAAAATTTGAAAATTTGCTCATTTGATAAAGGTAACGGTATTGTACTTGTAGATGCTGATGAATACTTTAACAAATTAGACGTAATTATCAATGATACCTCTAAGTTTAAAAAAGTACAAGTACCAGATGACTTAAAAAAGCACCCTACCATTATGGAAGAAGGCAGATTGTATCGATACTTAGTAAAATATGTAAAACGGTACATCACTGAAGACACATACAAGTACATTATGCCATCTGGTAGTGAACCAGCTAAAATGTACGGTACGATAAAAGTACATAAAACTAACGCTCCTGCTCGACCAATTGTCAGTACAAGAGGGTCGTACAATTACAATTTGGCCAAGTACCTCGATACAATTATTAAACAGCACATCAATAAAACGTACTTGCTGAGTTCAACAGCTGAATTTATTGACAGAATTAAAGAAAAACAGTCGGTATTTAATAAGAATAATGTCTTAGTGAGTTTTGACGTGGAATCACTGTTTACCAATGTACCTGTAGATGAAGTTATTAACATAGCAGCTAACCTAGTATACAGTAGTAATTCAAACAACAAACCGCGATACGGTAAAGATGTTTTCATAAAACTTTGTAAATTCGCTACACAAGGTAGCTTTATGTACAATGATAATATGTATACTCAAACAGATGGAGTTTCGATGGGTTCACCGTTGGCACCAACGCTTGCCAATCTCTTCCTAGCAGAATTAGAACAAGGTTGGATGGGAGAACAATTTTCGCCCCTGTTCTACTCCAGATATGTAGATGACTGCATATGCGTATTTGATAACGTAGACAAAATTCACAAATTCCATGAGTACCTAAACAGACAACATCCTAACCTAAAATTCACCACTGAAGTGGGCAACAACAAGTTACCTTTCCTAGATGTATTCATTAACACTGAAGATACTTTACAAACTTCCATTTACCGTAAAGATACGTATACTGGCCTCTTATTAAATTACAATTCTGTTTGCCCTAGGCAATGGAAAGTTGGACTTATTAATGGGATGTTACATCGAGCATATACAGTATCAAACTGCTGGGAAATGTTTCATAACGAAGTAAAAAACATGACTAGTATTTTTCAGAAAAACGGCTACCCACGGAGTACAGTAGAAAAAATCGTACGTAACTTTCTTAACAAAAAGAATACAGTGATTTCCAACGGGCACAATGATACATGTACGAGTACAGCAGATGCACATGTAAACTATACAGTACTACCGTATATTGGTCAACCATCGCTTACATTACGGAATAATTTGATGAAAATATACAAAAGATACGGTATCAACTCTAAGATTGTATTCAACACTACGAAAGTAAAATCATACTTCTCTTTGAAATGCAAATCGGGACCTTTGCTGAAGTCTTGTGTGGTCTATGAATTCACATGCTTGGGTGATCCAAGCAGCCAATATATTGGCAAAACCAAACGAAGACTCCAACAAAGGATCGAAGAACATAGAAGTACAGATACAGCAATTTACAAACATGTCAGTACATGTAATCATTGTACGTATGATATAAGTAATCAATTTCGCATAAGGTATAAAGGTAACAGTAATTATCATATAAATGTTGTAGAAGCTTTAATGATAAAAGAGTATCAACCTAAGATCAATCACACTGCAGATTACAACGGTATGTCATACCTCCTAAAGGTTTTTAAATAAATAATTGCTTTTCCTACTAGCTTAAATTCTTGCAAATTCGTGTAATGTGTCTTGTTTTGTCATTGCTTCAGAACGCTAATCAGTCAATTGCACCAGCCGATCGCTGCATCAAGTCTCATTCGTCGCCTGAACTGAAGCCGCTGTTGTGTGTAACTGTCCAGCTCGTGACCGTGACTTTTAAAACAGCTCTATATCTTCATCTGGTTTTATTCTTCGCAGGCACTCTGTAAGTAGCCACAACTTTTAACTTTGTGTGCTTGTGATTCCAGTTTTAATATTTACTACACGGTATTTATCATTAAGATAGCGTTACGTATTGTTTTTTCATTACCTTATTAAAATTTTCATGCGAGCATGTACTCTTGATAAGGACCAATGAATGGTCGAAAAGCTTTGAGTCAATAAATTAGATGTGTAACAACATTGTTGTGTTGACTATTCTATGGGTACTTAAAAGTGTAAAATTACCAACCTATTTCTACAGCCTGCAAAAGCTGTACAACATTCCTGTATCCGAATGTAGAAGATTTGAAAAATTAACCGAGAAAAGACACAAGCTAAGATTAGATTTGGAATACTTTGAAAAATGCCTTTTTCTCAATGTCATACCGAAGTTTCTGCAGTTCAAAATACCGAACTTAGATGCAATTAAAAGTAATGTAGAAAATTACCACAAACTGACCCTTGAGTCACATATTAAGTATGTCAAGCGTGAAATAAAAATTAATGATCGCAAATATAAAGTACGCAATGACAGCTTACGCAGTAAATTGTCTTGGTTACGTATGTGCATTCTGGATATGATGATACTGGCAGAAGTTAAAAGTAAAATGAAAACTCACACAATGAGACATAATTCTAAAATTTCCAAACTATGGCTGGAACAGAGATTGCCAGCACCGGACTGTATAGTCAATAAAAGCAAATACGTGCTCTCTCCTATTGAGAATGAGACACTAAGATTTGGTTTAAAAAACAGCATCATACCAAAAAAGACCGATAATTTTGGAATAAAGTACCAAATAGAAAAACCATTACTGCGAATTGCAAAGACAATGAAGACTTATCAGTAACACAGAACACAGGCGCTAAAACAAGATATCATAGCAACAGTTAACAACTTCGAAAATAATGCAAAAAGTGAGTACCGCAGTAATACAAATAAAAGGCTACACAGAACACTGACTAAGCTAGCAAAAATGAAAAATTTGAAAATTTGCTCATTTGATAAAGGTAACGGTATTGTACTTGTAGATGCTGATGAATACTTTAACAAATTAGACGTAATTATCAATGATACCTCTAAGTTTAAAAAAGTACAAGTACCAGATGACTTAAAAAAGCACCCTACCATTATGGAAGAAGGCAGATTGTATCGATACTTAGTAAAATATGTAAAACGGTACATCACTGAAGACACATACAAGTACATTATGCCATCTGGTAGTGAACCAGCTAAAATGTACGGTACGATAAAAGTACATAAAACTAACGCTCCTGCTCGACCAATTGTCAGTACAAGAGGGTCGTACAATTACAATTTGGCCAAGTACCTCGATACAATTATTAAACAGCACATCAATAAAACGTACTTGCTGAGTTCAACAGCTGAATTTATTGACAGAATTAAAGAAAAACAGTCGGTATTTAATAAGAATAATGTCTTAGTGAGTTTTGACGTGGAATCACTGTTTACCAATGTACCTGTAGATGAAGTTATTAACATAGCAGCTAACCTAGTATACAGTAGTAATTCAAACAACAAACCGCGATACGGTAAAGATGTTTTCATAAAACTTTGTAAATTCGCTACACAAGGTAGCTTTATGTACAATGATAATATGTATACTCAAACAGATGGAGTTTCGATGGGTTCACCGTTGGCACCAACGCTTGCCAATCTCTTCCTAGCAGAATTAGAACAAGGTTGGATGGGAGAACAATTTTCGCCCCTGTTCTACTCCAGATATGTAGATGACTGCATATGCGTATTTGATAACGTAGACAAAATTCACAAATTCCATGAGTACCTAAACAGACAACATCCTAACCTAAAATTCACCACTGAAGTGGGCAACAACAAGTTACCTTTCCTAGATGTATTCATTAACACTGAAGATACTTTACAAACTTCCATTTACCGTAAAGATACGTATACTGGCCTCTTATTAAATTACAATTCTGTTTGCCCTAGGCAATGGAAAGTTGGACTTATTAATGGGATGTTACATCGAGCATATACAGTATCAAACTGCTGGGAAATGTTTCATAACGAAGTAAAAAACATGACTAGTATTTTTCAGAAAAACGGCTACCCACGGAGTACAGTAGAAAAAATCGTACGTAACTTTCTTAACAAAAAGAATACAGTGATTTCCAACGGGCACAATGATACATGTACGAGTACAGCAGATGCACATGTAAACTATACAGTACTACCGTATATTGGTCAACCATCGCTTACATTACGGAATAATTTGATGAAAATATACAAAAGATACGGTATCAACTCTAAGATTGTATTCAACACTACGAAAGTAAAATCATACTTCTCTTTGAAATGCAAATCGGGACCTTTGCTGAAGTCTTGTGTGGTCTATGAATTCACATGCTTGGGTGATCCAAGCAGCCAATATATTGGCAAAACCAAACGAAGACTCCAACAAAGGATCGAAGAACATAGAAGTACAGATACAGCAATTTACAAACATGTCAGTACATGTAATCATTGTACGTATGATATAAGTAATCAATTTCGCATAAGGTATAAAGGTAACAGTAATTATCATATAAATGTTGTAGAAGCTTTAATGATAAAAGAGTATCAACCTAAGATCAATCACACTGCAGATTACAACGGTATGTCATACCTCCTAAAGGTTTTTAAATAAATAATTGCTTTTCCTACTAGCTTAAATTCTTGCAAATTCGTGTAATGTGTCTTGTTTTGTCATTGCTTCAGAACGCTAATCAGTCAATTGCACCAGCCGATCGCTGCATCAAGTCTCATTCGTCGCCTGAACTGAAGCCGCTGTTGTGTGTAACTGTCCAGCTCGTGACCGTGACTTTTAAAACAGCTCTATATCTTCATCTGGTTTTATTCTTCGCAGGCACTCTGTAAGTAGCCACAACTTTTAACTTTGTGTGCTTGTGATTCCAGTTTTAATATTTACTACACGGTATTTATCATTAAGATAGCGTTACGTATTGTTTTTTCATTACCTTATTAAAATTTTCATGCGAGCATGTACTCTTGATAAGGACCAATGAATGGTCGAAAAGCTTTGAGTCAATAAATTAGATGTGTAACAACATTGTTGTGTTGACTATTCTATGGGTACTTAAAAGTGTAAAATTACCAACCTATTTCTACAGCCTGCAAAAGCTGTACAACATTCCTGTATCCGAATGTAGAAGATTTGAAAAATTAACCGAGAAAAGACACAAGCTAAGATTAGATTTGGAATACTTTGAAAAATGCCTTTTTCTCAATGTCATACCGAAGTTTCTGCAGTTCAAAATACCGAACTTAGATGCAATTAAAAGTAATGTAGAAAATTACCACAAACTGACCCTTGAGTCACATATTAAGTATGTCAAGCGTGAAATAAAAATTAATGATCGCAAATATAAAGTACGCAATGACAGCTTACGCAGTAAATTGTCTTGGTTACGTATGTGCATTCTGGATATGATGATACTGGCAGAAGTTAAAAGTAAAATGAAAACTCACACAATGAGACATAATTCTAAAATTTCCAAACTATGGCTGGAACAGAGATTGCCAGCACCGGACTGTATAGTCAATAAAAGCAAATACGTGCTCTCTCCTATTGAGAATGAGACACTAAGATTTGGTTTAAAAAACAGCATCATACCAAAAAAGACCGATAATTTTGGAATAAAGTACCAAATAGAAAAAACCATTACTGCGAATTGCAAAGACAATGAAGACTTATCAGTAACACAGAACACAGGCGCTAAAACAAGATATCATAGCAACAGTTAACAACTTCGAAAATAATGCAAAAAGTGAGTACCGCAGTAATACAAATAAAAGGCTACACAGAACACTGACTAATCTAGCAAAAATGAAAAATTTGAAAATTTGCTCATTTGATAAAGGTAACGAACGGTATTGTACTTGTTGATGCTGATGAATACTTTAACAAATTAGACGTAATTATCAATGATACCTCTAAGTTTAAAAAAGTACAAGTACCAGATGACTTAAAAAAGCACCCTACCATTATGGAAGAAGGCAGATTGTATCGATACTTAGTAAAATATGTAAAACGGTACATCACTGAAGACACATACAAGTACATTATGCCATCTGGTAGTGAACCAGCTAAAATGTACGGTACGATAAAAGTACATAAAACTAACGCTCCTGCTCGACCAATTGTCAGTACAAGAGGGTCGTACAATTACAATTTGGCCAAGTACCTCGATACAATTATTAAACAGCACATCAATAAAACGTACTTGCTGAGTTCAACAGCTGAATTTATTGACAGAATTAAAGAAAAACAGTCGGTATTTAATAAGAATAATGTCTTAGTGAGTTTTGACGTGGAATCACTGTTTACCAATGTACCTGTAGATGAAGTTATTAACATAGCAGCTAACCTAGTATACAGTAGTAATTCAAACAACAAACCGCGATACGGTAAAGATGTTTTCATAAAACTTTGTAAATTCGCTACACAAGGTAGCTTTATGTACAATGATAATATGTATACTCAAACAGATGGAGTTTCGATGGGTTCACCGTTGGCACCAACGCTTGCCAATCTCTTCCTAGCAGAATTAGAACAAGGTTGGATGGGAGAACAATTTTCGCCCCTGTTCTACTCCAGATATGTAGATGACTGCATATGCGTATTTGATAACGTAGACAAAATTCACAAATTCCATGAGTACCTAAACAGACAACATCCTAACCTAAAATTCACCACTGAAGTGGGCAACAACAAGTTACCTTTCCTAGATGTATTCATTAACACTGAAGATACTTTACAAACTTCCATTTACCGTAAAGATACGTATACTGGCCTCTTATTAAATTACAATTCTGTTTGCCCTAGGCAATGGAAAGTTGGACTTATTAATGGGATGTTACATCGAGCATATACAGTATCAAACTGCTGGGAAATGTTTCATAACGAAGTAAAAAACATGACTAGTATTTTTCAGAAAAACGGCTACCCACGGAGTACAGTAGAAAAAATCGTACGTAACTTTCTTAACAAAAAGAATACAGTGATTTCCAACGGGCACAATGATACATGTACGAGTACAGCAGATGCACATGTAAACTATACAGTACTACCGTATATTGGTCAACCATCGCTTACATTACGGAATAATTTGATGAAAATATACAAAAGATACGGTATCAACTCTAAGATTGTATTCAACACTACGAAAGTAAAATCATACTTCTCTTTGAAATGCAAATCGGGACCTTTGCTGAAGTCTTGTGTGGTCTATGAATTCACATGCTTGGGTGATCCAAGCAGCCAATATATTGGCAAAACCAAACGAAGACTCCAACAAAGGATCGAAGAACATAGAAGTACAGATACAGCAATTTACAAACATGTCAGTACATGTAATCATTGTACGTATGATATAAGTAATCAATTTCGCATAAGGTATAAAGGTAACAGTAATTATCATATAAATGTTGTAGAAGCTTTAATGATAAAAGAGTATCAACCTAAGATCAATCACACTGCAGATTACAACGGTATGTCATACCTCCTAAAGGTTTTTAAATAAATAATTGCTTTTCCTACTAGCTTAAATTCTTGCAAATTCGTGTAATGTGTCTTGTTTTGTCATTGCTTCAGAACGCTAATCAGTCAATTGCACCAGCCGATCGCTGCATCAAGTCTCATTCGTCGCCTGAACTGAAGCCGCTGTTGTGTGTAACTGTCCAGCTCGTGACCGTGACTTTTAAAACAGCTCTATATCTTCATCTGGTTTTATTCTTCGCAGGCACTCTGTAAGTAGCCACAACTTTTAACTTTGTGTGCTTGTGATTCCAGTTTTAATATTTACTACACGGTATTTATCATTAAGATAGCGTTACGTATTGTTTTTTCATTACCTTATTAAAATTTTCATGCGAGCATGTACTCTTGATAAGGACCAATGAATGGTCGAAAAGCTTTGAGTCAATAAATTAGATGTGTAACAACATTGTTGTGTTGACTATTCTATGGGTACTTAAAAGTGTAAAATTACCAACCTATTTCTACAGCCTGCAAAAGCTGTACAACATTCCTGTATCCGAATGTAGAAGATTTGAAAAATTAACCGAGAAAAGACACAAGCTAAGATTAGATTTGGAATACTTTGAAAAATGCCTTTTTCTCAATGTCATACCGAAGTTTCTGCAGTTCAAAATACCGAACTTAGATGCAATTAAAAGTAATGTAGAAAATTACCACAAACTGACCCTTGAGTCACATATTAAGTATGTCAAGCGTGAAATAAAAATTAATGATCGCAAATATAAAGTACGCAATGACAGCTTACGCAGTAAATTGTCTTGGTTACGTATGTGCATTCTGGATATGATGATACTGGCAGAAGTTAAAAGTAAAATGAAAACTCACACAATGAGACATAATTCTAAAATTTCCAAACTATGGCTGGAACAGAGATTGCCAGCACCGGACTGTATAGTCAATAAAAGCAAATACGTGCTCTCTCCTATTGAGAATGAGACACTAAGATTTGGTTTAAAAAACAGCATCATACCAAAAAAGACCGATAATTTTGGAATAAAGTACCAAATAGAAAAAACCATTACTGCGAATTGCAAAGACAATGAAGAATTATCAGTAACACAGGCGCTAAAACAAGATATCATAGCAACAGTTAACAACTTCGAAAATAATGCAAAAAGTGAGTACCGCAGTAATACAAATAAAAGGCTACACAGAACACTGACTAATCTAGCAAAAATGAAAAATTTGAAAATTTGCTCATTTGATAAAGGTAACGAACGGTATTGTACTTGTTGATGCTGATGAATACTTTAACAAATTAGACGTAATTATCAATGATACCTCTAAGTTTAAAAAAGTACAAGTACCAGATGACTTAAAAAAGCACCCTACCATTATGGAAGAAGGCAGATTGTATCGATACTTAGTAAAATATGTAAAACGGTACATCACTGAAGACACATACAAGTACATTATGCCATCTGGTAGTGAACCAGCTAAAATGTACGGTACGATAAAAGTACATAAAACTAACGCTCCTGCTCGACCAATTGTCAGTACAAGAGGGTCGTACAATTACAATTTGGCCAAGTACCTCGATACAATTATTAAACAGCACATCAATAAAACGTACTTGCTGAGTTCAACAGCTGAATTTATTGACAGAATTAAAGAAAAACAGTCGGTATTTAATAAGAATAATGTCTTAGTGAGTTTTGACGTGGAATCACTGTTTACCAATGTACCTGTAGATGAAGTTATTAACATAGCAGCTAACCTAGTATACAGTAGTAATTCAAACAACAAACCGCGATACGGTAAAGATGTTTTCATAAAACTTTGTAAATTCGCTACACAAGGTAGCTTTATGTACAATGATAATATGTATACTCAAACAGATGGAGTTTCGATGGGTTCACCGTTGGCACCAACGCTTGCCAATCTCTTCCTAGCAGAATTAGAACAAGGTTGGATGGGAGAACAATTTTCGCCCCTGTTCTACTCCAGATATGTAGATGACTGCATATGCGTATTTGATAACGTAGACAAAATTCACAAATTCCATGAGTACCTAAACAGACAACATCCTAACCTAAAATTCACCACTGAAGTGGGCAACAACAAGTTACCTTTCCTAGATGTATTCATTAACACTGAAGATACTTTACAAACTTCCATTTACCGTAAAGATACGTATACTGGCCTCTTATTAAATTACAATTCTGTTTGCCCTAGGCAATGGAAAGTTGGACTTATTAATGGGATGTTACATCGAGCATATACAGTATCAAACTGCTGGGAAATGTTTCATAACGAAGTAAAAAACATGACTAGTATTTTTCAGAAAAACGGTTACCCACGGAGTACAGTAGAAAAAATCGTACGTAACTTTCTTAACAAAAAGAATACAGTGATTTCCAACGGGCACAATGATACATGTACGAGTACAGCAGATGCACATGTAAACTATACAGTACTACCGTATATTGGTCAACCATCGCTTACATTACGGAATAATTTGATGAAAATATA
This sequence comes from Prostheceraeus crozeri, assembly GCA_907163375.1. Lineage (NCBI taxonomy): Eukaryota > Metazoa > Platyhelminthes > Polycladida > Euryleptidae > Prostheceraeus > Prostheceraeus crozeri. The sequence goes on along the minus strand of CAJQUW010011497.1, from coordinate 54,367 downwards.
CAAAAGATACGGTATCAACTCTAAGATTGTATTCAACACTACGAAAGTAAAATCATACTTCTCTTTGAAATGCAAATCGGGACCTTTGCTGAAGTCTTGTGTGGTCTATGAATTCACATGCTTGGGTGATCCAAGCAGCCAATATATTGGCAAAACCAAACGAAGACTCCAACAAAGGATCGAAGAACATAGAAGTACAGATACAGCAATTTACAAACATGTCAGTACATGTAATCATTGTACGTATGATATAAGTAATCAATTTCGCATAAGGTATAAAGGTAACAGTAATTATCATATAAATGTTGTAGAAGCTTTAATGATAAAAGAGTATCAACCTAAGATCAATCACACTGCAGATTACAACGGTATGTCATACCTCCTAAAGGTTTTTAAATAAATAATTGCTTTTCCTACTAGCTTAAATTCTTGCAAATTCGTGTAATGTGTCTTGTTTTGTCATTGCTTCAGAACGCTAATCAGTCAATTGCACCAGCCGATCGCTGCATCAAGTCTCATTCGTCGCCTGAACTGAAGCCGCTGTTGTGTGTAACTGTCCAGCTCGTGACCGTGACTTTTAAAACAGCTCTATATCTTCATCTGGTTTTATTCTTCGCAGGCACTCTGTAAGTAGCCACAACTTTTAACTTTGTGTGCTTGTGATTCCATTTTTAATATTTACTACACGGTATTTATCACTAAGATAGCGTTACGTATTGTTTTTTCATTACCTTATTAAAATTTTCATGCGAGCATGTACTCTTGATAAGGACCAATGAATGGTCGAAAAGCTTTGAGTCAATAAATTAGATGTGTAACAACATTGTTGTGTTGACTATTCTATGGGTACTTAAAAGTGTAAAATTACCAACCTATTTCTACAGCCTGCAAAAGCTGTACAACATTCCTGTATCCGAATGTAGAAGATTTGAAAAATTAACCGAGAAAAGACACAAGCTAAGATTAGATTTGGAATACTTTGAAAAATGCCTTTTTCTCAATGTCATACCGAAGTTTCTGCAGTTCAAAATACCGAACTTAGATGCAATTAAAAGTAATGTAGAAAATTACCACAAACTGACCCTTGAGTCACATATTAAGTATGTCAAGCGTGAAATAAAAATTAATGATCGCAAATATAAAGTACGCAATGACAGCTTACGCAGTAAATTGTCTTGGTTACGTATGTGCATTCTGGATATGATGATACTGGCAGAAGTTAAAAGTAAAATGAAAACTCACACAATGAGACATAATTCTAAAATTTCCAAACTATGGCTGGAACAGAGATTGCCAGCACCGGACTGTATAGTCAATAAAAGCAAATACGTGCTCTCTCCTATTGAGAATGAGACACTAAGATTTGGTTTAAAAAACAGCATCATACCAAAAAAGACCGATAATTTTGGAATAAAGTACCAAATAGAAAAAACCATTACTGCGAATTGCAAAGACAATGAAGAATTATCAGTAACACAGGCGCTAAAACAAGATATCATAGCAACAGTTAACAACTTCGAAAATAATGCAAAAAGTGAGTACCGCAGTAATACAAATAAAAGGCTACACAGAACACTGACTAAGCTAGCAAAAATGAAAAATTTGAAAATTTGCTCATTTGATAAAGGTAACGGTATTGTACTTGTAGATGCTGATGAATACTTTAACAAATTAGACGTAATTATCAATGATACCTCTAAGTTTAAAAAAGTACAAGTACCAGATGACTTAAAAAAGCACCCTACCATTATGGAAGAAGGCAGATTGTATCGATACTTAGTAAAATATGTAAAACGGTACATCACTGAAGACACATACAAGTACATTATGCCATCTGGTAGTGAACCAGCTAAAATGTACGGTACGATAAAAGTACATAAAACTAACGCTCCTGCTCGACCAATTGTCAGTACAAGAGGGTCGTACAATTACAATTTGGCCAAGTACCTCGATACAATTATTAAACAACACATCAATAAAACGTACTTGCTGAGTTCAACAGCTGAATTTATTGACAGAATTAAAGAAAAACAGTCGGTATTTAATAAGAATAATGTCTTAGTGAGTTTTGACGTGGAATCACTGTTTACCAATGTACCTGTAGATGAAGTTATTAACATAGCAGCTAACCTAGTATACAGTAGTAATTCAAACAACAAACCGCGATACGGTAAAGATGTTTTCATAAAACTTTGTAAATTCGCTACACAAGGTAGCTTTATGTACAATGATAATATGTATACTCAAACAGATGGAGTTTCGATGGGTTCACCGTTGGCACCAACGCTTGCCAATCTCTTCCTAGCAGAATTAGAACAAGGTTGGATGGGAGAACAATTTTCGCCCCTGTTCTACTCCAGATATGTAGATGACTGCATATGCGTATTTGATAACGTAGACAAAATTCACAAATTCCATGAGTACCTAAACAGACAACATCCTAACCTAAAATTCACCACTGAAGTGGGCAACAACAAGTTACCTTTCCTAGATGTATTCATTAACACTGAAGATACTTTACAAACTTCCATTTACCGTAAAGATACGTATACTGGCCTCTTATTAAATTACAATTCTGTTTGCCCTAGGCAATGGAAAGTTGGACTTATTAATGGGATGTTACATCGAGCATATACAGTATCAAACTGTTGGGAAATGTTTCATAACGAAGTAAAAAACATGACTAGTATTTTTCAGAAAAACGGTTACCCACGGAGTACAGTAGAAAAAATCGTACGTAGCTTTCTTAACAAAAAGAATACAGTGATTTCCAACGGGCACAATGATACATGTACGAGTACAGCAGATGCACATGTAAACTATACAGTACTACCGTATATTGGTCAGCCATCGCTTACATTACGGAATAATTAATTGATGAAAATATACAAAAGATACGGTATCAACTCTAAGATTGTATTCAACACTACGAAAGTAAAATCATATTTCTCTTTGAAATGCAAATCGGGACCTTTGCTGAAGTCTTGTGTGGTCTATGAATTCACATGCTTGGGTGATCCAAGCAGCCAATATATTGGCAAAACCAAACGAAGACTCCAACAAAGGATCGAAGAGCATAGAAGTACAGATACAGCAGTTTACAAACATATCAATACATGTAATCATTGTACGTATGATATAAGTAATCAATTTAGTTCTATTTAGTTTTAATAATATAAGTTCTTATCACCATCTGACTGCCGGTGGTGACGGTTGTTCTCTCTCGCGCATCTCATTCATTGACTGTTATAGCGTATATTTCAATTATAAAGGATCGACACGATATAAATTTTGCATCAGCGGAATCGCACTGATTTGAGGATCCTGAATATCTGTGGTGTTTAAGTATTAATTTACTGCGGAAAAAGTTATCGTCGATTTTTTATCTGCATATCAGACCCGTGAAATCTGTTCAGTTCCAGTTGGTTTGGCTGACAGCATGTCTCGAAAGGGTAGTGACGTCACTAATATCTCCACTCTTTGTTCTTGCTGTGATTTAGTGATTGATACGGATATTGTTCGCTGTAAGATCTGCAACAAAGGTTTTCATGCAAGGAAGGATTGTACGGGTGTCTCTGCTTCTACGCTTAAATCAATGTCTTCATGTGATAATCTGGTTTACCATTGTAACACTTGCAAATCGATTTCAATCGGCGATTTACTAAATCGTTTTATGACGTTGGAGAATGAATTGTTACTTCTTCGAAAACAAGTGAATGCACAATCAAATATTGACCTTGGTACTATGATTCATTCAGCAATAGATGAATACGAACAGCGGTTAGAGAAGAGGTCCAATGTTATTGTGTTCGGTCTGGCAGAGCCATCAGCTGATTCTTCTGAGAACTTCGATGATCAAGAAAATATTATGATAACTGAATTATTAGAGGAGGTCAATGTCGATATGAAGGACGTCGTTCATTTCAAGCGTCTGGGAGCGAAAAAGATCAATTCTGGTAAATCGAGACCAGTCAAGATACGTTTTAAAAGCGATGAAAAGAGACAGAATTGCTTACGAAATTCTAGCAAGTTAAAGCACAGTGATGATTTTCGCAAAGTATACGTTCGACCTGATCTTACCTTTGCTCAAATGGAGCAGAGGAAGCGAATGGAGGAAGAACTGAAGCTACGGAAAGATGCTGGTGAGGACGTGATTATCAGACGTGGGAAAATTGTTCTCAGACAATTACCTTGACGCCAAAACGTTCTTCCATCAATTTGCCTTACCAATGCTCGATCGATATTGAATAAGACTGATGAACTCTTTGCTTTCATTTCCACCTTGAATAGTGACTTCATCTGCGTAACTGAAAGTTGGCTCAGTGATTCTGTTCCTGATAGTCTGATTGAATTGCCGGGATATTGTGTCTATAGAGCTGATAGAACATCTGGTCGGAAAGGAGGAGGAGTATGTGCGTGGATTAAGTCTGAATTCATGGTGGAAACCATAGAAAATGTTTCGAAGAACATCGATGTTGAGTTGCTGCTTCTCAGGATAACTCGCAATGATTTTAAATGTTTTCTCCTTACGTTATATTTTCCACATGGTCAGACACTGAACGCGTCGGCTAAGCAAGCACTTGATGGTTATATTACATCCTTACTGGATTTGCAGCTAGATTTGTTCTTCAACACTCCAGTGATTATCGTTGGCGATTTCAATCGGATAAATCCTGAGTTCCTGGAAATTGGATTCAACTTAACAAACGTCGTTAAAGAACCAACGCGTGATAACGCAATACTTGATTTGGTATTGATATCTGATGAGTTTATCCCTTATTATCGTGCTCCGTCATATCATCCGCCCCTGGCATCAAGTGACCACGCTGTTGTTCATGTTTTACCCATTTTCCAGTTTCATGTAAAGGATAACTATAGAAAGGTGTTTGACTTTCGCGAATCGAACTTACAACCAGTTGTTGATTGTTTCAATGATATGGACTTCGATGCTTTGTTTTCAAATTTATGTTTGGATGAAATGTGTCACATCTTCTATCAATTACTGAACGAAAGTCTTATGAAAGTGCCTTATGATTATATCAAGACTAGTGGTAATGATAAACCTTGGATGAGCTCGTCGATTAAAGTAATTATAAATAAGAGGTATCGTGCTTACCGCTCGAAGAACTGGACACTGTATATTCATTATCGGGATAAAGTTAAGATGTCTATTGACAAGGCCAAACGCGAGTGGGGCAAGCGTATGAAATCTCGAAATCAATCAATTTGGAATATTCGTGATAAGGTGGTTGGTACAGCAAAGGACTCCAATTGGCTTCAAAGATGTAAACCTGAATTGTCAGTGCCCGATATTCTTCGTATTCTTGGCAATCAGTATGCTTCAACCATGCAGTGTGATCCGGGTTCAGTGCAATTGGAACCATTCATCGTACCATTTGTCTTTCGTGAATGTGATGTTGAGAAATTTCTGAGAAGCGTTCATCGACGTAAATCCCCTGGCTCCGATGGAATACCTTCAATAGTTTGGAGTAAGATGTCATATGTGTTATCCGATCCACTATCTCGAATTTTTAATCGATGTCTCGAGACGGCAAGTTTTCCATATCTTTGGAAGATCGCAGACGTAATACCAATTCCAAAAACTGCAAGACCAAATTTAAATGAAACTCGTCCAATATCCCTTTTATCGATTCCCGCTCGTATTTTTGAACGCGAGATATTTCGATGGTATGACAACGACATTGAGAAGCGTGTCGATCGCTCCCAATTTGCTTATCGAAGACAAAGCTCCACAACATGTGCTTTATTACAGCTTACTGACTTTATTTCTAAAGCTTTATCTACCCCAGGCAATAAGGCATGTCATCTGACTTCCATTGATATGGAGAAAGGCTTTGATAGGGTTTCTCACAGACTGCTCATACAGAAGCTGCGTAATGATAACTTCGATCCATTTTTTGTTACTTTTATCAGCAATTATTTGTCTGGACGACACCAACGACTAAGATGGTCATCACACTTTGGCAATTTATTCAGAATCACTGGTGGAATACCTCAGGGCTCGTCAGCGGGTCCTCATTTATTCAAGTATTTTGTGTCTGATTTGCGACTAGATGATGAATGCTGCTTAGTGAAGTTCGCGGATGATATATTCGTCTGTGGTGTTATACAGAAAAACGATATGATGAGCCCAAATCTCAAAGCATTCAAAGATGTTTCCGATTGGATGAGTACCAATATGATGAAAATTAAGAGGGAGAAATGTACCCAGATGATGATTTCCTTGTCTCCAAATGATAGTTTAACCGGTTTGGAACTGGATGGTATTCCAACTGTTAATCAGATGAAGCTCCTGGAGTAACTTTTGACAATCGTCTTACTTGGAAACCACATATTACTGATGTGTGTAAGAAAGCTTCTTCTAGGTTGTATGTACTCAGACACCTGAAGCCATTTTTCTGCAGGCAGGACATTGTAGCCATTTATAATGCTTGTATTAGAGGATTGATGGAATACTGTGCCCCTCTTTTCGTACATTTAAATGTGTCTCTGTCGCAACTGCTCGAGCAAGTACAGAAACGTAGTCATCGCATTATATGTGGATCAAGTAACTGCAACTTTTCATTTTTTATTCCATTGGACTACAGAAGGATTATTATCGGATGGAGGTTGTTCCAACAGATTGTTTCAAATGTGGATCATCCGTTACATGAATTATTGTTGCTTCGACTCCCTCATTCTCAAAAATTTTCTCTGCCGAAGTATATGAATTCTCTAAGAAGGCAGTCGTTCATAGTGTTTATGTCAAAACTTGATAATGAGAATTTTTCAATTTGACTTAAAACCGTCACCAGTTTATTTATGCGTTTGCTTTTTGACTTTTGTTACTTATTCTTGTCTACTTGTCTACATGCATACTCAAATTGTTCTGTGATTGTACCCCACGATTATCAATACTGGGGTTTGACGAAATACACGATTATTATTAATATTATTATTATTATTTCGCATAAGGTATAAAGGTAACAGTAATTATCATATAAATGTTGTAGAAGCTTTAATGATAAAAGAGTATCAACCTAAGATCAATCACACTGCAGATTACAACGGTATGTCATACCTCCGAAAGGTTTTTAAATAAATAATTGTTTTTCCTACTAGCTTAAATTCTTGCAAATTCGTGTAATGTGTTTTGTTTTGTCATTGCTTCAGAACGCTAATCAGTCAATTGCACCAGCCGATCGCTGCATCAAGTCTCATTCGTCGCCTGAACTGAAGCCGCTGTTGTGTGTAACTGTCCAGCTCGTGACCGTGACTTTTAAAACAGCTCTATATCTTCATCTGGTTTTATTCTTTGCAGACACTCTGTAAGTAGCCACAACTTTTAACTTTGTGTGCTTGTGATTCCATTTTTAATATTTACTACACGGTATATATCATTAAGATAGCGTTACGTATTGTTTTTTCATTACCTTATTAAAATTTTCATGCGAGCATGAACTCTTGATAAGGACCAATGAATGGTCAAAAAGCTTTGAGTCAATAAACTAGATTTGTAACAACATTGTTGTGTTGACTATTCTATGGGTACTTAAAAGTGTAAAATTACCAACCTATTTCTACAGCCTGCAAAAGCTGTACAACATTCCTGTATCGGAATGTAGAAGATTTGAAAAGTTAACCGAGAAAAGACACAAGCTAAAGATTAGATTTGGAATACTTTGAAAAATGCCTTTTTCTCAATGTCATACCGAAGTTTCTGCAGTTCAAAATACCGAACTTAGATGCAATTAAAAGTAATGTAGAAAATTACCACAAACTGACCCTTGAGTCACATATTAAGTATGTCAAGCGCGAAATAAAAATTAATGATCGCAAATATAAAGTATGCAATGACAGCTTACGCAGTAAATTGTCTTGGTTACGTATGTGCATTCTGTATATAATGATGCTGGCAGAAGTTAAAAGTAAAATGAAAACTCACACAATGAGACATAATTCTAAAATTTCCAAACTATGGCTGGAACAGAGATTGCCAGCACCGGACTGTATAGTCAATAAAAGCAAATACGTGCTCTCTCCTATTGAGAATGAGACACTAAGATTTGGTTTAAAAAACAGCATCATACCAAAAAAGACCGATAATTTTGGAATAAAGTACCAAATAGAAAAAACCATTACTGCGAATTGCAAAGACAATGAAGACTTATCAGTAACACAGGCGCTAAAACAAGATATCATAGCAACAGTTAACAACTTCGAAAATAATGCAAAAAGTGAGTACCGCAGTAATACAAATAAAAGGCTACACAGAACACTGACTAATCTAGCAAAAATGAAAAATTTGAAAATTTGCTCATTTGATAAAGGTAACGGTATTGTTACTGATGAATGTTGATGCTGATGAATACTTTAACAAATTAGACGTAATTATCAATGATACCTCTGAGTTTAAAAAAGTACAAGTACCAGATGACTTAAAAAAGCACCCTACCATTATGGAAGAAGGCAGATTGTATCGATACTTAGTAAAATATGTAAAACGGTACATCACTGAAGATACATACAAGTACATTATGCCATCTGGTAGTGAACCAGCTAAAATGTACGGTACGATAAAAGTACATAAAACTAACGCTCCTGCTCGACCAATTGTCAGTACAAGAGGGTCGTACAATTACAATTTGGCCAAGTACCTCGATACAATTATCAAACAACACATCAATAAAACGTACTTGCTGAGTTCAACAGCTGAATTTATTGACAGAATTAAAGAAAAACAGTCGGTATTTAATAAGAATAATGTCTTAGTGAGTTTTGACGTGGAATCATTGTTTACCAATATACCTGTAGATGAAGTTATTGACATAGCAGCTAACCTAGTATACAGTAGTAATTCAAACAACAAACCGCGATACGGTAAAGATGTTTTCATAAAACTATGTAAATTCGCTACACAAGGTAGCTTTATGTACAATGATAATATGTATACTCAAACAGATGGAGTTTCGATGGGTTCACCGTTGGCACCAACGCTTGCCAATCTCTTCCTAGCAGAATTAGAACAAGGTTGGATGGGAGAACAATTTTCGCCCCTGTTCTACTCCAGATATGTAGATGACTGCAGTGCATATGCGTATTTGATAACGTAGACAAAATTCACGAATTCCATGAGTACCTAAACAGACAACATCCAAACCTAAAATTCACCACTGAAGTGGGCAACAGCAAGTTACCTTTCCTAGATGTATTCATTAACACCGAAGATACTTTACAAACTTCCATTTACCGTAAAGATACGTATACTGGCCTCTTATTAAATTACAATTCCGTTTGCCCTAGTCAATGGAAAGTTGGACTTATTAATGGGATGTTACATCGAGCATATACAGTATCAAACTGCTAGGAAATGTTTCATAACGAAGTAAAAAACATGACTAGTATTTTTCAGAAAAACGGTTACCCACGCAGTACAGTAGAAAAAATCGTACGTAGCTTTCTTAACAAAAAGAATACAGTGATTTCCAACGGGCACAATGATACATGTACGAGTACAGCAGATGCACATGTAAACTATACAGTACTACCGTATATTGGTCAGCCATCGCTTACATTACGGAATAATTAATTGATGAAAATATACAAAAGATACGGTATCAACTCTAAGATTGTATTCAACACTACGAAAGTAAAATCATATTTCTCTTTGAAATGCAAATCGGGACCTTTGCTGAAGTCTTGTGTGGTCTATGAATTCACATGCTTGGGTGATCCAAACAGCCAATATATTGGCAAAACCAAACGAAGACTCCAACAAAGGATCGAAGAGCATAGAAGTACAGATACAGCAGTTTACAAACATATCAATACATGTAATCATTGTACGTATGATACAAGTAATCAATTTCGCATAAGGTATAAAGGTAACAGTAATTATCATATAAATGTTGTAGAAGCTTTAATGATAAAAGAGTATCAACCTAAGATCAATCACACTGCAGATTACAACGGTATGTCATACCTCCGAAAGGTTTTTAAATAAATAATTGTTTTTCCTACTAGCTTAAATTCTTGCAAATTCGTGTAATGTGTTTTGTTTTGTCATTGCTTCAGAACGCTAATCAGTCAATTGCACCAGCCGATCGCTGCATCAAGTCTCAAATTAATATCACTTTCCCTGAAGGAACTGCGTTACTTGAAAGGCATAACAAATCTGTTACAACCACAAAAACAATGAAAGACACCATTACTAGTTCATTGAAAAGCGCCTTCAATTTCAGTCAAGCAAAATAATATTTCATGTCAATGAACTTAAATAGTGCAACATTAATTCTATTCACACATGGTATAATTAATGGTAGTGCTGATATTTTATTTCGTGATCGTTGCTGTAGGCTTGCATGTGCGATGAAAGATTGCTCACTTATGTGAACCTGTTTGATAAATATCATTTTTGAGTGTTTGACCAGTGGGCCCTATATCAATTAGACGTTCTAGAGATTCATTACCTCTTACCCTAACGTCGATCGTGTGTGATGGCTCCTCCAAAGCGAAAATGTACACTTATTTTTTGGTGAAGGATGGGGACATTTTCCTGCCTGGTAGAGACTGGAGAAAAACCGTGTGAAGCACGCATATCAGCAAGATGGGAGCAGCTGGGTCGTATGCATTCAACTTGAAGTGAAATTTGATAAACGGTCATCGAAAATTATTGGTGACTGATACAACAATAAATAGGTTCAGGAAAGCCTATAATGATCTATGATACAGGTTTTCATGGTTGTGCAAAAATGAGCTTCAGACATCAAAGTCTGCGTTTATTGAAGCGCAGATGCATTCATTTATATTATAAGTAATCATATTATGAATTGGAATCTGTTAAAATTAAGATAAAAAAGAAATATCCAAAAATGTTCATCTCATTTGTCACTCCACATTTGGATTCTCCTGGATAACAACGAACATGGAGCGGTTGTTCAATTTCAAAATGCTGTCGTATTCAGAAGTGTATTTCTATTTGTATTTCCATTTTTAACTGATTGTTCCTTGACGACTATAATATCTTTTTTGAAAACTTTCACACATATTATTACACATTTTTTGAAAATATTACACAAATCATTTCAATAACTATGATTTCATGGCTGTGAACGGCATACACATTTGGGATATTTTCATCACTACTGAGTTGCTGCTCTACCGCACTTCGGCGTCCTTGAGTCCCATCGAGTGATAGGACTCCAAGCCTCATCTTATAGCTAGACTCGAGAATAGACTAGTTGCCGTCTTTCAATGAACTGTATATGAATTACAGCGCATTTTTCTTATGGCAATACAAAATCAATCTCGTGAGAAACCTCTTTAACTGCGGGCGCACACTCTGTTCGGGAGGAAGCCATTTTCTTAGGAACAATGCTATCCAAGAATGGTTTTCTACATTGGTTTGTTGACAAATACAGCAGTGGCATACTTAGAGCCGACAGAAGCATTTTCAATTTCGAGAAAAAGGAGTCACGGTTGGGGATCCTATGCAGCAGTGAAACTTCAATCATCGAGGCAAAGGAGATCAAAGTCAACGTTGAAAAGACATATCCTCACAGCAAAGTTACGTTCTCCTTGTAATCGTACACGAATAGTGGCCGGCAACGCTCCTAAGGACTCAATACCTTCTTTCTAGAAGTCCCTCGTCATATACGCGTGCGATTACGCTTGCGAAGCAAGTTATGCAGGAAGGACGAAGAGCTTTGGAAACTCGTGCGAAGGAGCATATCCCTAAGTGGTGCGAGGAAGAGAAAAGGCGTCCTCGGTCAAGACTACCTCCAAATTCCTCCATTACTCAACATCACCTGACCTGCAGTCACAAAGCGTGAAGGAATGCTTTCAGAGTTGTGAGACAGTGCCGCAGCAAATTTCACTTGCGAATCGGTGAAGCTGTGCACATAAGTCTGACTAAACCCACGTTAAGTACAAACAATTTGTCTACTCATGTCTTTATTACCGTGACTTTTTTATTCTGCTTTTAATTTGGCGTTAGCATTTAACTACTCACAAACTCAACAGTATTATGCTGTGTCACTTGGCATCAACCCTTCTATTTATATTTATTTCTTAGTTTTGCTACATTTAGACAGAAATCCATGACTTAAGTAGGAAGTATTCTTTGTCAACTTACACGAATGTTCCCTATCTCTCTGTTGTGGTTTCTACTCTTTTTGCAACTAACTTCATGATTAACTTTCAGTTGTTATTACCATTAAGGAGAGAATGAACTTCTATGACATAAAATGATCAACTGGAGAGCATCATTAAATGTTTTCTCTTTAGACATCTGTTGTATGTCTAGCTCCCCGTAACCCTCAGAACAACCAGTCGCGATGGATGAATCGTTTATTGTGAAAGTAAGATGGCATGAAACAGATCAGGTTACAGACAGAATACAACTCATGACAAATGGCAACCTGCACAATAACAAATTACGCATGAAAAGAATGAAGTCAATATACCATCACCGAAGAATAATAATGTCCAATGAAATACTACTACAAACACTAAAGCAGTAGAGTTAAATAAGAGTTATTATTGTCTTTCGGAACAAATTATTACACATCTCAACAACATCTATTACACATCTCAATTACAACATCTCATAGCAAATTATTGCAATCCAAACACTTGCAATCAGACGGATCTTCTAATCTTTGAAATATTCATCTTACCGCTATGTATCAGGGAACAAAGTTAAACGACTTCCATGTTTGAAACTTATCGATTTTTGTATCTACTTGTTGAATTGTTAATTAAGGCAGTTTCTGCAATTACCGTACTTTTCCGTAATAGCTGCCAGTCAAATAAGGCGTCATGGCAGCCTATTTGGCAGTGGCAGTTTGCTTGGAGAAAAATTTCTAGGAAACGTCCATTGTTAATTTCTCGGAAATCATGCCGCGTGACGTTTTTCCTTCTCTAACCTTGTGTTGTCGACAGCCCGTAATAAGTCTATAGATGACCATCTGAGAACGAATCACAAAACACCTGCTTACCTCTATTGTCAGACGGTAAAATTTCCAAGAATTCTTGTCCACTCTGACGAACTTGACTACCAAATATCATTTTCTTAACTACACCGGTAAATTAATTTTAGATCGTACGAGCGCATGCACATGTGATTTTTGTTAATTTTGTATTAACTCATAAACTGTTTCTGCATTGGTTTATGCAAAAAAGTCTTTCTTTACGATTGCTCTGCCCTTTTCTTGTGATTTAAGAACAAATGTAGACGTCAGCACCATTTTGGCTCTTTGGTTCATGTAACAGAAGTAGTCAGATACTCGCAGAATTGTCACTCTTCTAGGTTGCGAGTGTTCAGCAAGAATGTGGAGTGTATTTTAATAGTAGCTTGTTTCATCAGATCTAGATTCGAACCCAGGTCTCATGAACGCAGAGAAAACTCTCTATCAAAACGTCTCTGCACCGGAAAATCTCACATCCCAAATCAAGCAATGTGCAACAGTCACTTAGAATGCATTTCAACTTTTTTTAGAAATAATGCTAAAAATAATGCTAGAAATAATACTAATGCTTGTGACTGTAACAGGAAATCATGATTTTTAAGAATAAATAATAATTAAATAACATAGTTCGCACCAGCAATCTTGATAAAGTGAGGTATAATGTACGTCTCAACCAAAGTAGGTACACAGAGACATAAGTACATAAACACTTTGGTCTGAACAGCTTCAGTTATAATCTCAACAAAAGAACATGTCCAGTAAGCTGTTGAATATTGTTCATAGAATCTGAGAGCGACAAACAATTTTGACATTATTGTTATATACAAGTTTGTTTAAAGTTCTTGAAACTCCCATATTTTGAGCTTATAAATCAAAACTTTGCTTTCGGTTTTAAATTCATTTAACATAACCTTATCCTCTAAATATGTGAGGGTAAATTACCATGACATGAAAAATGTTGAAGGGCAAAATGTTTAATCTAGTCCTTCTGGGAGTGCAGGATAAATTTCATAATAATACTCGGGTAATCACAATGGGTATGGGACATTTGCCACAGATTTAGAAGACAAGCTATTCTATGAGATCAGCAGGGAGGTTAATCGTTGAAATCCAAGGCCAGATTTCTACATTTTCCAACCCTTCTAGCTTAATGGAATGCCTGTTTTCGAGCTTTTATATAGAGCCAAGTGATTTCCTTCCAGCATGGACGTCTGTTGCATCTTACAGTGAATGAAATTCGTAAAGCAACAAAATGCGTGCACGCTTAGAAGAATAATGCACAACAACTTTATAACAATATTTTTTATAATAATTCATATTCTTACACCTGCACTTGGAACATAATCTTGATTAATATGCGATATTGATTGGTTTGAATTGTGAAAATACAGGCCTAAATGTTTATCGAATGATGAAAAAGCAAAATGAACTTATTGCGACTAACGTTCATCAATAAAGTAAGGAGTGACGATGATCCCTTATATTGTGTGTACCCAAAAAACTTAAGTAGTAATGCTGGGAAAATAATTTTAGCCAGTTTTAGCCGAAAAATGATGAAAAAAGCTGGTGGTTTTTACCAGGTGGTAAAAGCCAGGGTGGTTTTTACCGGCCAACCCTGATCCTAGAGGTTTTATTGTTATCAATTTCTATGGTGGTACGGCTAAGTGAGATAAAATATAACTATGGACATAGAAATATATTGATTGTTCTTCTGTAGTTGACTAAAATGGAAATAGACTCAAGGTCGGGGCACAGCCGGGGGAACTAAGTTGGGGCATGAATGACCACTGAAAAGCTTAGAATTGCATATGCGACAGATTCTGAATATCTAAAGAGAATGCCAAATATTAAGTCAATACAAGACACCAACACCCTTGATTCTCCGACCGCAGTCGTCTGACCTAAGAATCGAAAAGAAGTCCGCGATGCAGACGAGCTCGCATCTCCTTCACTAGGCCACGCAGACGGTTCAAAAGGAATGCGATTCCTAGGTTGTACGAGTGCGACAGATCTTACTTAACTCATTGGTGCAGCTGCTGACAGTTGCACATCTGCATGAAAGTGAAAAAATTTCCAAATTTTCCAAGTATATAATTTCCCTCAAAGAGTCATGGACAGTATTTGATTTATTATGGGCTCCCCAAATAGCAGCATCCTCCCATTTCTTAGCCATTTGATCCTTCCTTCTAGGGCATCATCATGTTCAGTGACGCACATTCCACAATGAGCTAGGATCTCAAAACTGGCGAATGCTCAGGGGCTATGATCAATGACTTCTTTTAAATGAAACCTTCTGATAGCTTAATAGAAGTCATAATCAGAAGGCTTAAACAGCATGAAGATTTTACTGAGCAATGAAGTACTGCCAGACAGTCATTTTGTTTAAGTTTGTTATCAGACCCTGTTTGTAGCACAACCTGTCAAGAAAACTACATGTACATGACGCGTGTGACGTCGCTCGTTCGACGACGGTCAGTGTCAGACAGATCATGTGATTTACCTCGACCTGATTTTTGTCGAATAGGAAATTGGAAGAGTCATGTGCAGGGTTTTTTAAGGGCTTTGCTACGGGTGATCTGATCATTCCCACGGGTCACACTCAAATCGTCTCAAGATCGACTTTCATTAGAGTAGCTGAGCGAGGATGGGGGAGAGCAGCTGAGCGGGGATGGAGGAGAGCAGCTGAGCGGGGATGGAGGAGAGCAGCGGATCGGGGATGGAGGAGAGCAGCTGAGCGAGGATAGAGGAGAGCAGCTGAGCGGGGATGGAGGAGAGCAGCTGAGCGCGGATGAAGGAGAGCAGCTGAGCGGGGATGGAGGAGAGTAGCGGAGCGGGGATGGAGGAGAGCAGCTGAGCGGGGATGGAGGAGAGTAGCGGAGCGCGGATGGAGGAGAGCAGCTGAGCGGGGATGGAGGAGAGTAGCGGAGCGCGGATGGAGGAGAGCAGCTGAGCGGGGATGGAGGAGAGCAGCTGAGCGGGGATGGAGGAGAGTAGCGGAGCGGGGATGGAGGAGAGCAGCTGAGCGGGGATGGAGGAGAGCAGCTGAGCGGGGATGGGGGAGAGCAGCTGAGCGGGGATGGAGGAGAGCAGCTGAGCGGAGATGGAGGAGAGCAGCGGATCGGGGATGGAGGAGAGTAGCGGAGCGCGGATGGAGGAGAGCAGCTAAGCGCGGATGGAGGAGAATAGCGGAGCGCGGATGCAGGAGAGCAGCTAAGCGGGGATGGAGGAGAGCAGCTGAGCGCGGATGGAGGAGAGCAGCTAAGCGGGGATGGAGGAGAGCAGCTGAACGGGGATGGAGGAGAGTAACGGAGCGAGGATGGAGGAGAGCAGCTGAGCGGGGATGGAGGAGAGAAGCGCAGCGAGGATGCAGGAGAGCAGCTGAGCGGGGATGGAGGTAAGCAGCTGAGCGAGGATGGAGGAGAGCAGCTGAGCGGGGATGGAGGAGAGCAGCTGAGCGGGGATGGAGGAGAGCAGCGGATCGGGGATGGAGGAGAGTAGCGGAGCGCGGATGGAGGAGAGCAGCTGAGCGGGGATGGAGGAGAGCAGCTGAGCGGGGATGGAGGAGAGCAGCTGAGCGGGGATGGAGGAGAGTAGCTGAGCGAGGATGGAGGAGAGCAGCTGAGCGGGGATGGAGGAGAGCAGCTGAGCGAGGATGGAGGAGAGCAGCTGAGCGGGGATGGAGGAGAGCAGCTGAGCGGGGATGGAGGAGAGCAGCGGATCGGGGATGGAGGAGAGAAGCGGAGCGCGGATGGAGGAGAGCAGCTGAGCGGGGATGGAGGAGAGTAGCGGAGCGGGGATGGAGGAGAGCAGCTGAGCGGGGATGGAGGAGAGTAGCGGAGCGGGGATGGAGGAGAGTAGCGGAGCGTGGATGGAGGAGAGCAGCTGAGCGGGGATGGAGGAGAGCAGCTGAGCGGGGATGGAGGAGAGCAGCTGAGCGCGGATGGAGAAGAGCAGCTGAGCGAGGATGGAGGAGAGCAGCTGATCGGGGATGCAGGAGAGCAGCGGATCGGGGATGGAGGAGAGCAGCTGATCGGGGATGGAGGAGAGTAGCGGAGCGGGGATGGAGGAGAGCAGCTGATCGGGGATGAAGGAGAGCAGCTGAGCGCGGATGGAGGAGGGCAGCGGATCGGGGATGGAGGAGAGTAGCGGAGCGCGGATGGAGGAGATTAGCGGAGCGAGGATGGAGGAGAGTAGCGGAGCGGGGATGGAGGAGAGCAGCTGATCGGGGATGGAGGAGAGTAGCGGAGCGGGGATGGAGGAGAGCAGCTGAGC
Source organism: Prostheceraeus crozeri (assembly GCA_907163375.1). Classification (NCBI taxonomy): domain Eukaryota; kingdom Metazoa; phylum Platyhelminthes; order Polycladida; family Euryleptidae; genus Prostheceraeus; species Prostheceraeus crozeri. The sequence goes on along the minus strand of CAJQUW010011497.1, from coordinate 37,127 downwards.
GGGGATGAAGGAGAGCAGCGGAGCGGGGATGGAGGAGAGCAGCTGAGCGGGGATGGAGGAGAGCAGCTGAGCGGGGATGGAGGAGAGCAGCTGAGCGGGGATGGAGGAGAGCAGCTGAGCGGGGATGGAGGAGAGTAGCTGAGCGGGGATGGAGGAGAGTAGCGGAGCGGGGTTGGAGGAGAGTAGCGGAGCGCGGATGGAGGAGAGCAGCTGAGCGAGGATGGAGGAGAGCAGATGAGGGGGGATGGAGGAGAGTAGCGGAGCGGGGATGGAGGAGAGTAGCGGAGCGGGGATGCAGAGAGTAGCGGAGCGGGGATGGAGGAGAGTAGCTGAGCGTGGATGGAGGAGAGTAGCGGAGCGGGGATGGAGGAGAGTAGCGGAGCGGGGATGGAGGAGAGTAGCGGAGCGGGGATGGAGGAGAGTAGCGGAGCGGGGATGGAGGAGAGTAGCGGAGCGGGGATGGAGGAGAGTAGCGGAGCGGGGATGGAGGAGAGCAGCTGAGCGGGGATGGAGGAGAGCAGCTGAGCGGGGATGCAGGAGAGCAGCTGAGCGGGGATGGAGGAGAGCAGCTGAGCGGGGATGGAGGAGAGCAGCTAAGCGAGGATGGAGGAGAGTAGCGGAGCGGGGATGGAGGAGAGTAGCGGAGCGCGGATGGAGGAGAGTAGCGGACGGGGATGGAGGAGATTAGCGGAGCGAGGATGGAGGAGAGTAGCTGAGCGGGGATGGAGGAGAGTAGCGGAGCGGGGATGGAGGAGAGCAGCTGAGCGGGGATGGAGGAGAGTAGCTGAGCGAGGATGGAGGAGAGTAGCTGAGCGAGGATGGAGGAGAGTAGCGGAGCGCGGATGGAGGAGAGCAGCTGATCGGGGATGGAGGAGAGTAGCGGAGCGGGGATGGAGGAGAGCAGCTGAGCGGGGATGGAGGAGAGTAGCGGAGCGGGGATGGAGGAGAGTAGCTGAACGGGGATGGAGGAGAGAAGCGGAGCGGGGATGGAGGAGAGTAGCGGAGCGAGGATGGAGGAGAGTAGCTGAGCGTGGATGGAGGAGAGAAGCTGAGCGCGGATGGAGGAGAGTAGCGGAGCGCGGATGGAGGAGAGTAGCGGAGCGGGGATGGAGGAGAGTAGCGGAGCGGGGATGGAGGAGAGTAGCGGAGCGGGGATGGAGGAGAGTAGCGGAGCGTGGATGGAGGAGAGTAGCGGAGCGGGGATGGAGGAGAGTAGCGGAGCGCGGATGGAGGAGAGCAGCTGAGCGGGGATGGAGGAGAGCAGCTGATCGGGGATGAAGGAGAGTAGCGGAGCGGGGATGGAGGAGAGCAGCTGAGCGGGGATGGAGGAGAGCAGCTGAGCGGGGATGGAGGAGAGTAGCGGAGCGGGGATGGAGGAGAGTAGCTGAGCGGGGATGGAGGAGAGTAGCGGAGCGGGGATGGAGGAGAGCAGCTGAGCGGGGATGGAGGAGAGTAGCTGAGCGGGAATGAAGGAGAGCAGCTCGACGGGGATGGAGGAGAGCAGCTGAACGCGGATGGAGGAGAACAGCTGATCGGGGATGGAGAAGAGTAGCGGAGCGTGGATGTAGGAGAGCAGCTGAGCGGGGATGGAGGATAGCAGCTGATCGGGGATGGAGGAGAGTAGCGGAGCGGGGATGCAGGAGAGCAGCTGAGCGGGAATGGAGGAGAGCAGCTGAGCGGGGATGAAGGAGAGCAGCGGAGCGGGGATGGAGGAGAGTAGCGGAGCGCGGATGGAGGAGAGCAGCGGTGCGGGGATGGAGGAGAGTAGCTGAGCGGGGATGAAGGAGAGTAGCGGAGCGGGGATGAAGGAGAGTAGCTGAGCGGGGATGAAGGAGAGTAGCGGAGCGTGGATGAAGGAGAGTAGCGGAGCGAAGATGGAGGAGAGTAGCTGAGCGGGGATGGAGGAGAGTAGCTGAGCGGGGATGGAGGAGAGCAGCTGAGCGGGGATGGAGGAGAGCAGCTGATCGGGGATGGAGGAGAGCAGCTGATCGGGGATGGAGGAGAGTAGCGGAGCGAGGGATGGAGGAGATTAGCGGAGCGAGGATGGAGGAGAGTAGCGGAGCGGGGATGGAGAAGAGCAGCTGATCGGGATGGAGGAGAGTAGCTGAGCGGCGATGGAGGAGAGTAGCGGAGCGGGGATGCAGGAGAGTAGCGGAGCGGGGATGGAGGAGAGTAGCTGAGCGGGGTTGGAGGAGAGTAGCGGAGCGGGGATGGAGGAGAGCAGCTAAGCGGGGATGCAGGAGAGCAGCTGATCGGGGATGGAGGAGAGCAGCTGAGCGGCGATGCAGGAGAGTAGCGGAGCGGGGATGCAGGAGAGTAGCGGAGCGGGGATGGAGGAGAGTAGCTGAGCGGGGTTGGAGGAGAGTAGCGAGCGGGATGGAGGAGAGCAGCTAAGCGGGATGCAGGAGAGCAGCTGAGCGGGGATGCAGGAGAGTAGCTGAGCGGGGATGGAGGAGAGCAGCTGAGCGGGGATGGAGGAGAGTAGCTGAGCGAGGATGGAGGAGAGTTTCGGAGCGGGGATGGAGGAGAGTAGCTGAGCGTGGATGGAGGAGAGTAGCTGGACGGGGATGGAGGAGAGTTTCGGAGCGGGGATGGAGGAGAGTAGCTGAGCGGGGATGGAGGAGAGTAGCGGAGCGGGGATGGAGGAGAGCAGCTGAGCGGGGATGGAGGAGAGTAGCTGAGCGAGGATGGAGGAGAGTTTCGGAGCGGGGATTGAGGAGAGTAGCTGAGCGGGGATGGAGGAGAGCAGCTGATCGGGGATGGAGGAGAGTAGCGGAGCGCGGATGGAGGAGAGCAGCTGATCGGGGATGGAGGAGAGTAGCGGAGCGGGGATGGAGGAGAGCAGCTAAGCGGGGATGGAGGAGAGTAGCGGAGCGCGGATGGAGGAGAGTAGCGGAGCAGGGATGGAGGAGAGCAGCTGAGCGGGGATGGAGGAGAGCAGCTGAGCGGGGATGGAGGAGAGTAGCGGAACGGGGATGGAGGAGAGTAGCGGAGCGCGGATGAAAGAGATTAGCGGAGCGGGGATGGAGGAGAGTAGCGGAGCAGGGATGGAGGAGAGCAGCTGAGCGGGGATGGAGGAGAGTAGCGGAGCGCGGATGAAGGAGATTAGCGGAGCGGGGATGAAGGAGAGTAGCGGAGCGGGGATGGAGGAGAGTAGCGGAGCGGGTATGGAGGAGAGTAGCGGAGCGTGGATGGAGGAGAGCAGCTGAGCGCGGATGGAGGAGAGCAGCGGAGCGGGGATGGAGGAGAGCAGCTGAGCGGGGATGCAGGAGAGTAGCGGAGCGGGGATGGAGGAGAGCAGCTGATCGGGGATGGAGGAGAGCAGCTGAGCGGGGCTGGAGGAGAGTAGCGGAGCGGGGATGGAGGAGAGTAGCGGAGCGGCGTGGAGGAGAACAGCTGATCGGGGGTGGAGGTTAGCAGCTGAGCGGGGATGGAGGAGAGTAGCGGAGCGGGGATGGAGGAGAGTAGCGGAACTGGGATGGAGGAGAGCAGCTGATCGGGGATGGAGGAGAGCAGCTGAGCGGGGCTGGAGGTGAGCAGCGGAGCGGGGATGGAGGAGAGTAGCGGAGCGGGGATGGAGGAGAGCAGCTGAGCGGGGATGGAGGAGAGCAGCTGAGCGGGGATGGAGAAGAGTAGCGGAGCGTGGATGTAGGAGAGCAGCTGAGCGGGGATGGAGGATAGCAGGTGATCGGGGATGGAGGAGAGTAGCGGAGCGTGGATGAAGGAGAGTAGCGGTGCGGGGATGGAGGAGAGTAGCGGAGCGGGGATGCAGGAGAGCAGCTGAGCGGGGATGGAGGAGAGCAGCTGAGCGGGAATGGAGGAGAGCAGCTGAGCGGGGATGAAGGAGAGCAGCGGAGCGGGGATGGAGGAGAGCAGCGGAGCGCGGATGGAGGAGAGCAGCGGTGCGGGGATGGAGGAGAGTAGCTAAGCGGGGATGAAGGAGAGTAGCGGAGCGAGGATGAAGGAGAGTAGCTGAGCGGGGATGAAGGAGAGTAGCGGAACGTGGATGAAGGAGAGTAGCGGAGCGAAGATGGAGGAGAGCTGCTGATCGGGGATGGAGGAGAGCAGCTGAGCGGGGATGGAGGAGAGTAGCTGAGCGGGGATGGAGGAGAGTAGCTGAGCGGGGATGGAGGAGAGCAGCTGAGCGGGGATGGAGGAGAGCAGCTGATCGGGGATGGAGGAGAGCAGCTGATCGGGGATGGAGGAGAGTAGCGGAGCGAGGATGGAGGAGATTAGCGGAGCGTGGATGGAGGAGAGTAGCGGAGCGGGGATGGAGAAGAGCAGCTGATCGGGGATGGAGGAGAGCAGCTGAGCGGCGATGGAGGAGAGTAGCGGAGCGGGGATGCAGGAGAGTAGCGGAGCGGGGATGCAGGAGAGTAGCTGAGCGGGGATAGAGGAGAGTAGCGGAGCGGGGTTGGAGGAGAGTAGCGGAGCGCGGATGGAGGAGAGCAGCTGAGCGGGGATGCAGGAGAGCAGCTGATCGGGGATGGAGGAGAGTAGCGGAGCGGGGATGGAGGAGAGTAGCGGAGCGCGGATGGAGGAGAGTAGCGGAGCGAAGATGGAGGAGAGTAGCGGAGCGGGGATGGAGGAGAGTAGCGGATCGGGGATGGAGGAGAGCAGCGGAGCGGGGATGGAGGAGAGTAGCGGAACGGGGTTGGAGGAGAGTAGCGGAGCGGGAGGATGGAGGAGAGGAGCTAAGCGGGGATGCAGGAGAGTAGCGGAGCGGGGATGGAGGAGAGCAGCTGATCGGGGATGGAGGAGAGTAGCGGAGCGGGGATGGAGGAGAGTAGCGGAGCGCGGATGGAGGAGAGTAGCGGAGCGAAGATGGAGGAGAGTAGCGGAGCGGGGATGGAGGAGAGAAGCTGAGCGGGGATGGAGGAGAGCAGCGGAGCGGGGATGGAGGAGAGTAGCGGAGCGGGGATGGAGGAGAGTAGCGGAGCGGGGATGGAGGAGAGCAGCTAAGCGGGGATGCAGGAGAGTAGCGGAGCGGGGATGGAGGAGAGCAGCTGATCGGGGATGCAGGAGAGTAGCGGAGCGGGGATGGAGGAGAGCAGCTGAGCGGGGATGGAGGTGAGCAGCTGAGCGGGGATGGAGGAGAGTAGCGGAGCGGGGATGGAGGAGGGCTGCTGAGCGGGGATGGAGGAGAGCAGCGGAGCGGGGATGGAGGAGAGTAGCTGGACGCGGATGGAGGAGAGTTTCGGAGCGGGGATGGAGGAGAGTAGCTGAGCGGGGATGGAGGAGAGTAGCGGAGCGGGGATGGAGGAGAGCAGCTGATCGGGGATGGAGGAGAGCAGCTGAGCGGGGCTGGAGGAGAGTAGCGGAGCGGGGATGGAGGAGAGTAGCGGAGCGGCGTGGAGGAGAACAGCTGATCGGGGATGGAGAAGAGTAGCGGAGCGTGGATGTAGGAGAGCAGCTGAGCGGGGATGGAGGATAGCAGCTGATCGGGGATGGAGGAGAGTAGCGGAGCGTGGATGAAGGAGAGTAGCGGTGCGGGGATGGAGGAGAGTAGCGGAGCGGGGATGCAGGAGAGCAGCTGAGCGGGGATGGAGGAGAGCAGCTGAGCGGGAATGGAGGAGAGCAGCTGAGCGTGGATGAAGGAGAGCAGCGGAGCGGGGATGGAGGAGAGCAGCGGAGCGCGGATGGAGGAGAGCAGCGGTGCGGGGATGGAGGAGAGTAGCTGAGCGGGGATGAAGGAGAGTAGCGGAGCGGGGATGAAGGAGAGTAGCTGAGCGGGGATGAAGGAGAGTAGCGGAGCGTGGATGAAGGAGAGCAGCTGAGCGGGGATGGAGGAGAGCAGCTGATCGGGGATGGAGGAGAGCAGCTGATCGGGGATGGAGGAGAGTAGCGGAGCGAGGATGGAGGAGATTAGCGGAGCGAGGATGGAGGAGAGTAGCGGAGCGGGGATGGAGAAGAGCAGCTGATCGGGGATGGAGGAGAGCAGCTGAGCGGCGATGGAGGAGAGTAGCGGAGCGGGGATGCAGGAGAGTAGCGGAGCTGGGTTGGAGGAGAGTAGCGGAGCGCGGATGGAGGAGAGCAGCTGAGCGGGGATGCAGGAGAGCAGCTGATCGGGGATGGAGGAGAGTAGCGGAGCGGGGATGGAGGAGAGTAGCGGAGCGCGGATGGAGGAGAGTAGCGGAGCGGGGATGGAGGAGAGCAGCTGAGCGAAGATGGAGGAGAGTAGCGGATCGGGGATGGAGGAGAGTAGCGGAGCGGGGATGGAGGAGAGTAGCGGAACGTGGATGAAGGAGAGTAGCGGAGCGAAGATGGAGGAGAGCTGCTGATCGGGGATGGAGGAGAGCAGCTGAGCGGGGATGGAGGAGAGTAGCTGAGCGGGGATGGAGGAGAGTAGCTGAGCGGGGATGGAGGAGAGCAGCTGAGCGGGGATGGAGGAGAGCAGCTGATCGCGGATCGAGGAGAGCAGCTGATCGGGGATGGAGGAGAGTAGCGGAGCGAAGGATGGAGGAGATTAGCGGAGCGAGGATGGAGGAGAGTAGCGAGCGGGATGGAGAAGAGCAGCTGATCGGGGATGGAGGAGAGCAGCTGAGCGGGGATGGAGGAGAGAGCTAGAGCGGGGATGGAGGAGAGTAGCGGAGCGGGTTGGAGGAGAGTAGCGGAGCGCGGATGGAGGAGAAGCACTGAGCGGGGATGCAGGAGAGCTGCGGATCGGGGATGGAGGAGAGTAGCGGAGCTGGGATGGAGGAGAGTAGCGGAGCGCGGATGGAGGAGAGTAGCGGAGCAGGGATGGAGGAGAGCAGCTGAGCGAAGATGGAGGAGAGTAGCGGATCGGGGATGGAGGAGAGTAGCGGAGCGGGGATGGAGGAGAGTAGCGGATCGGGGTTGGAGGAGAGTAGCGGAGCGGGGATGGAGGAGAGTAGCGGTGCGGGGTTGGAGGAGAGTAGCGGAGCGGGGATGGAGGAGAGCAGCTAAGCGGGGATGCAGGAGAGCAGCCGGGACGGGGATGCAGGAGAGATACTGAGCGGGGGATGGAGGAGAGCAGCTGAGCGGGGATGGAGGAGAGTAGCTGAGCGAGGGATGGAGGAGAGTTTTCGGAGCGGGGATGGAGAGAGTAGCTGAGCGGGGATGGAGGAGAGTAGCTGGGCGGGGATGGAGGAGAGTTTCGGAGCGGGGATGGAGGAGAGTAGCTGAGCGGGGATGGAGGAGAGTTGCGGAGCGGGGATGGAGGAGAGCAGCTGAACGGGGATGGAGGAGAGTAGCTGAGCGAGGATGGAGGAGAGTTTCGGAGCGGGGATGGAGGAGAGTAGCTGAGCGGGGATGGAGGAGAGTAGCTGAGCGAGGATGGAGGAGAGTAGCGGAGCGCGGATGGAGGAGAGCAGCTGATCGGGGATATAGGAGAGTAGCGGAGCGGGGATGGAGGAGAGCAGCTAAGCGGGGATGGAGGAGAGTAGCGGAGCGGGGATGGAGGAGAGTAGCGGAGCAGGGATGGAGGAGAGCAGCTGAACGGGGATGGAGGAGAGTAGCGGAGCGGGGATGGAGGAGAGTAGCGGAGCGTGGATGGAGGAGAGCAGCTGAGCTGGGATGGAGGAGAGTAGCGGAGCGCGGATGAAGGAGATTAGCGGAGCGGGGATGAAGGAGAGTAGCGGAGCGGGGATGGAGGAGAGTAGCGGAGCGGGGATGGAGGAGAGTAGCGGAGCGTGGATGGAGGAGAGTAGCGCAGCGCTGATGGAGGAGAGTAGCGGAGCGCGGATGGAGGAGAGCAGCTGAGCGGGGATGGAGGAGAGCAGCTGATCGGGGATGCAGGAGAGTAGCGGAGCGGGGATGGAGGAGAGCAGCTGATCGGGGATGGAGGAGAGCAGCTGAGCGGGGCTGGAGGACAGTAGCGGAGCGGGGATGGAGGAGAGTAGCTGAGCGGGGATGGAGGAGAGTAGCGGAGCGGGGATGGAGGAGAGCAGCTGAGCGGGGATGGAGGAGAGTAGCGGAGCGGGGATGGAGGAGAGCAGCTGATCGGGGATGGAGGAGAGTAGCGGAGCGGCGTGGAGGAGAACAGCTGATCGGGGATGGAGAAGAGTAGCGGAGCGTGGATGTAGGAGAGCAGCTGAGCGGGGATGGAGGATAGCAGCTGAGCGGGAATGGAGGAGAGCAGCTGAGCGGGGATGAAGGAGAGCAGCGGAGCGGGGATGGAGGAGAGCAGCGGAGCGCGGATGGAGGAGAGCAGCGGTGCGGGGATGGAGGAGAGTAGCTGAGCGGGGATGAAGGAGAGTAGCGGAGCGGGGATGAAGGAGAGTAGCTGAGCGGGGATGAAGGAGAGTAGCGGAGCGTGGATGAAGGAGAGTAGCGGAGCGAAGATGGAGGAGAGTAGCTGAGCGGGGATGGAGGAGAGTAGCTGAGCGGGGATGGAGGAGAGCAGCTGAGCGGGGATGGAGGAGAGCAGCTGATCGGGGATGGAGGAGAGCAGCTGATCGGGGATGGAGGAGAGTAGCGGAGCGAGGATGGAGGAGATTAGCGGAGCGAGGATGGAGGAGAGTAGCGGAGCGGGGATGGAGAAGAGCAGCTGATCGGGGATGGAGGAGAGCAGCTGAGCGGCGATGGAGGAGAGCAGCTGAGCGGGGATGCAGAAGAGCAGCTGATCGGGGATGGAGGAGAGTAGCGGAGCGGGGATGGAGGAGAGTAGCGGAGCGCGGATGGAGGAGAGTAGCGGAGCGGGGATGGAGGAGAGCAGCTGAGCGAAGATGGAGGAGAGTGGCGGATCGGAGAGTAGCTGAGCGGGGATGGAGGAGAGCAGCTGAGCGGGGATGGAGGAGAGCAGCTGATCGGGGATGGAGGAGAGCAGCTGATCGGGGATGGAGGAGAGTAGCGGAGCGAGGATGGAGGAGATTAGCGGAGCGAGGATGGAGGAGAGTAGCGGAGCGGGGATGGAGAAGAGCAGCTGATCGGGATGGAGGAGAGCAGCTGAGCGGCGTGGATGAGGAGAGTAGCGGAGCGGGGATGGAGGAGAGTAGCGGAGCGGGGATGGAGGAGAGTAGCGGAGCGGGGTTGGAGGAGAGTAGCGGAGCGGGGATGGAGGAGAGCAGCTAAGCGGGGATGCAGGAGAGCAGCTGAGCGGGGATGCAGGAGAGTAGCTGAGCGGGGATGGAGGAGAGCAGCTGAGCGGGGGATGGAGGAGAGTAGCTGAGCGAGGATGGAGGAGAGTTTCGGAGCGGGGATGGAGGAGAGTAGCTGAGCGGGAATGGAGGAGAGTAGCTGGACGGGGATGGAGGAGAGTTTCGGAGCGGGGATGGAGGAGAGTAGCTGAGCGGGGATGGAGGAGAGTAGCGGAGCGGGGATGGAGGAGAGCAGCTGAGCGGGGATGGAGGAGAGTAGCTGAGCGAGGATGGAGGAGAGTTTCGGAGCGGGGATTGAGGAGAGTAGCTGAGCGGGGATGGAGGAGAGCAGCTGAGCGGGGATGGAGGAGAGTAGCGGAGCGCGGATGGAGGAGAGCAGCTGATCGGGGATGGAGGAGAGTAGCGGAGCGGGGATGGAGGAGAGCAGCTAAGCGGGGATGGAGGAGAGTAGCGGAGCGAGGATGGAGGAGAGTAGCGGAGCAGGGATGGAGGAGAGCAGCTGAACGGGGATGGAGGAGAGCAGCTGGGCGGGGATGGAGGAGAGTAGCGGAGCGGGGATGGAGGAGAGTAGCGGAGCGCGGATGAAGGAGATTAGCGGAGCGGGGATGGAGGAGAGTAGCGGAGCAGGGATGGAGGAGAGCAGCTGAGCGGGGATGGAGGAGAGGAGCGGAGCGCGGATGAAGGAGATTAGCGGAGCGAGGATGGAGGAGAGTAGCGGAGCGGGGATGGAGAAGAGCAGCTGATCGGGGATGGAGGAGAGCAGCTGAGCGGCGATGGAGGAGAGTAGCGGAGCGGGGATGCAGGAGAGTAGCGGAGCGGGGATGGAGGAGAGTAGCGGAGCGGGGTTGGAGGAGAGTAGCGGAGCGGGGATGGAGGAGAGCAGCTAAGCGGGGATGCAGGAGAGCAGCTGAGCGGGGATGCAGGAGAGTAGCTGAGCGGGGATGGAGGAGAGCAGCTGAGCGGGGATGGAGGAGAGTAGCTGAGCGAGGATGGAGGAGAGTTTCGGAGCGGGGATGGAGGAGAGTAGCTGAGCGGGGATGGAGGAGAGTAGCTGGACGGGGATGGAGGAGAGTTTCGGAGCGGGGATGGAGGAGAGTAGCTGAGCGGGGATGGAGGAGAGTAGCGGAGCGGGGATGGAGGAGAGCAGCTGAGCGGGGATGGAGGAGAGTAGCTGAGCGAGGATGGAGGAGAGTTTCGGAGCGGGGATTGAGGAGAGTAGCGGAGCGGGGATGGAGGAGAGCAGCTGATCGGGGATGGAGGAGAGTAGCGGAGCGCGGATGGAGGAGAGCAGCTGATCGGGGATGGAGGAGAGTAGCGGAGCGGGGATGGAGGAGAGCAGCTAAGCGGGGATGGAGGAGAGTAGCGGAGCGGGGATGGAGGAGAGTAGCGGAGCAGGGATGGAGGAGAGCAGCTGAGCGGGGATGGAGGAGAGCAGCTCAGCGGGGATGGAGGAGAGTAGCGGAGCGGGGATGGAGGAGAGTAGCGGAGCGCGGATGAAGGAGATTAGCGGAGCGGGGATGGAGGAGAGTAGCGGAGCAGGGATGGAGGAGAGCAGCTGAGTGGGGATGGAGGAGAGGAGCGGAGCGCGGATGAAGGAGATTAGCGGAGCGGGGATGAAGGAGAGTAGCGGAGCGGGGATGGAGGAGAGTAGCGGAGCGGGTATGGAGGAGAGTAGCGGAGCGTGGATGGAGGAGATAAGCTGAGCGCGGATGGAGGAGAGCAGCGGAGCGGGGATGGAGGAGAGCAGCTGAGCGCGGATGGAGGAGAGTAGCGGAGCGGGGATGGAGGAGAGCAGCTGATCGGGGATGGAGGAGAGCAGCTGAGCGGGGCTGGAGGAGAGTAGCGGAGCGGGGATGGAGGTGAGTAGCGGAGCGGGGATGGAGGAGAGTAGCGGAGCGGGGATGGAGGAGAGCAGCTGAGCGGGGATGGAGGAGAGCAGCTGAGCGGGGATGGAGGAGAGTAGCGGAGCGTGGATGTAGGAGAGCAGCTGAGCGGGGATGGAGGATAGCAGGTGATCGGGGATGGAGGAGAGTAGCGGAGCGTGGATGAAGGAGAGTAGCGGTGCGGGGATGGAGGAGAGTAGCGGAGCGGGGATGCAGGAGAGCAGCTGAGCGGGGATGGAGGAGAGCAGCTGAGCGGGAATGGAGGAGAGCAGCTGAGCGGGGATGAAGGAGAGCAGCGGAGCGGGGATGGAGGAGAGCAGCGGAGCGCGGATGGAGGAGAGCAGCGGTGCGGGGATGGAGGAGAGTAGCTGAGCGGGGATGAAGGAGAGTAGCGGAGCGGGGATGAAGGAGAGTAGCTGAGCGGGGATGAAGGAGAGTAGCGGAACGTGGATGAAGGAGAGTAGCGGAGCGAAGATGGAGGAGAGCTGCTGATCGGGGATGGAGGAGAGCAGCTGAGCGGGGATGGAGGAGAGTAGCTGAGCGGGGATGGAGGAGAGTAGCTGAGCGTGGATGGAGGAGAGCAGCTGAGCGGGGATGGAGGAGAGCAGCTGATCGGGGATGGAGGAGAGCAGCTGATCGGGGATGGAGGAGAGTAGCGGAGCGAGGATGGAGGAGATTAGCGGAGCGAGGATGGAGGAGAGTAGCGGAGCGGGGATGGAGAAGAGCAGCTGATCGGGGATGGAGGAGAGCAGCTGAGCGGCGATGGAGGAGAGTAGCGGAGCGGGGATGCAGGAGAGTAGCGGAGCGGGGATGCAGGAGAGTAGCTGAGCGGGGATAGAGGAGAGTAGCGGAGCGGGGTTGGAGGAGAGTAGCGGAGCGCGGATGGAGGAGAGCAGCTGAGCGGGGATGCAGGAGAGCAGCTGATCGGGGATCGAGGAGAGTAGGGGAGCGGGGATGGAGGAGAGTAGCGGAGCGCGGATGGAGGAGAGTAGCGGAGCGAAGATGGAGGAGAGTAGCGGAGCGGGGATGGAGGAGAGTAGCGGATCGGGGATGGAGGAGAGCAGCGGAGCGGGGATGGAGGAGAGTAGCGGAGCGGGGTTGGAGGAGAGTAGCGGAGCGGGGATGGAGGAGAGCAGCTAAGCGGGGATGCAGGAGAGTAGCGGAGCGGGGATGGAGGAGAGCAGCTGATCGGGGATGGAGGAGAGTAGCGGAGCGGGGATGGAGGAGAGTAGCGGAGCGCGGATGGAGGAGAGTAGCGGAGCGAAGATGGAGGAGAGTAGCGGAGCGGGGATGGAGGAGAGTAGCTGAGCGCGGATGGAGGAGAGCAGCGGAGCGGGGATGGAGGAGAGTAGCGGAGCGGGGTTGCAGGAGAGTAGCGGAGCGGGGATGGAGGAGAGCAGCTAAGCGGGGATGCAGGAGAGTAGCGGAGCGGGGATGGAGGAGAGCAGCTGATCGGGGATGCAGGAGAGTAGCGGAGCGGGGATGGAGGAGATCAGCTGAGCGGGGATGGAGGAGAGCAGCTGAGCGGGGATGGAGGAGAGTAGCGGAGCGGGGATGGAGGAGGGCTGCTGAGCGGGGATGGAGGAGAGCAGCGGAGCGGGGATGGAGAAGAGTAGCTGGACGCGGATGGAGGAGAGTTTCGGAGCGAGGATGGAGGAGAGTAGCTGAGAGGGGATGGAGGAGAGTAGCGGAGCGGGGATGGAGGAGAGCAGCTGAGCGGGGATGGAGGAGAGTAGCTGAGCGAGGATGGAGGAGAGTTTCGGAGCGGGGATGGAGGAGAGTAGCTGATCGGGGATGGAGGAGAGTAGCGGAGCGGGGATGGAGGAGAGCAGCTGAGCGGGGATGGAGGAGAGTAGCTGAGCGGGGATGGAGGAGAGTACCTGAGTGGGGATGGAGGAGAGTAGCGGACGGGGATGGAGGAGAGCAGCTGAGCGGGATGGAGGAGAGTAGCGGAGCGGGGATGGAGGAGAGCACTGAGCGGGATGGAGGAGAGTTTCTGAGCGGGGATGGAGGAGAGTAGCTGTGCGGGATGGGAGGAGAGTAGCGGAGCGGGGTTGGAGGAGAGCATCTCAGCGGGGATGGAGGAGATTAGCGGAGCGGGGTTGGAGGAGAGCAGCTAAGCGGGGATGGAGGAGAGCAGCTGAGCGGGGATGGAGGAGAGTAGCGGAGCGGGGATGGAGGAGAGTAGCGGTGCGGGGATGGAGGAGAGTAGCGGAGCGGGGATAGAGAGATCAGCGGTGCGGGGATGGAGGAGAGTAGCGGAGCGGGGATGGAGGAGAGCAGCTGAGCGGGGATGGAGGAGAGCAGCTGAGCGGGGATGGAGGAGAGTAGCGGATCGGGGATGGAGGAGAGTAGCGGAGCGGGGATGGAGGAGAGTAGTGGTGCGGGGATGGAGGAGAGTAGCGGAGCGGGGATGGAGGAGAGTAGCTGAGCGGGGACGGAGGAGAGTAGCGGAGCGGGGATGGAGGAGAGTAGCGGTGCGGGATGGAGGAGAGTAGCGAGCGGGGATGGAGGAGAGCAGCTGAGCGGGGATGGAGGAGAGCAGCTGAGCGGGATGGAGGAGAGTAGCGGAGCGGGATGGAGGAGAGTAGCGGGATGGAGGAGAGTAGCGGAGCGGGGATGGAGGAGAGTAGCGGATCGGGGATGGAGGAGAGTAGCGGAGCGGGGATGGAGGAGAGTAGCGGAGCGGGGATGAAGGAGAGCAGCGGAGCGGGGATGGAGGAGATCAGCGGTGCGGGGATGGAGGAGAGTAGCGGAGCGGGGATGTAGGAGAGTAGCGGAGCGGGGATTGAGGAGAGTAGCGGAGCGGGGATGGAGGAGAGTAGCGGAGCGGGGATAGAGGAGAGTAGCGGAGCGGGGATGGAGGAGAGTAGCTTAGCGAGGATGGAGGAGAGTAGCGGAGCGGGGATGGAGGAGAGTAGCGGAGCGGGGATGGAGGAGAGCAGCTGAGCGGGGATGGAGGAGAGTAGCTGAGCGGGGATGGAGGAGAGCAGCTGAGCGGGGAGGGAGGAGAGAAGCGGAGCGGGGATGGAGGAGAGTAGCGGTGCGGGGATGGAGGAGAGTAGCGGAGCGGGGATGGAGGAGAGTAGCTGACCGGGGACGGAGGAGAGTAGCGGAGCGGGGATGGAGGAGAGTAGCGGTGCGGGGATGGAGGAGAGTAGCGGAGCGGGGATGGAGGAGAGTAGCGGAGCGGGGATGGAGGAGAGCAGCTGATCGGGGATGGAGGAGAGCAGCTGAGCGGGGATGAAGGAGAGTAGCGGAGCGGGGATGGAGGAGAGTAGCTGAGCGGGAATGGAGGAGAGTAGCGGAGCGGGGATGGAGGAGAGTAGCGAAGAGGGGATGGAGGAGAGTAGCGGAGCGGGGATGGAGGAGAGTAGCGGAGCGGGGATGGAGGAGAGTAGCGGATCGGGGATGGAGGAGAGCAGCTGAGCGGGGATGGAGGAGAGCAGCTGAGCGGGGGTGGAGGAGAGTAGGTGAGCGGGGATGGAGGAGAGCAGATGAGCGGGGATGGAGGAGAGTAGCGGAGCGGGGATGGAGGAGAGTAGCGGCGCGGGGATGGAGAAGAGCAGCTGTTCGGGGATGGAGGAGAGTAGCGGAGCGAGGTTGGAGGAGAGTAGCGGAGCGGGGATGGAGGAGAGTAGCGGAGCGGGGATGGAGGAGAGTAGCGGAGCGGGGATGGAGGAGAGTAGCGGAGCGGGGATGGAGGAGAGTAGCGGAGCGGGGATGAAGGAGAGTAGCGGAGCGGGGACGGAGGAGAGTAGCGGAGCGGGGATGGAGGAGAGTAGCGGAGCGAGGATGGAGGAGAGTATCGGAGCAGGGATGGAGGAGAGCAGCTGAACGGGGATGGAGGAGAGTAGCGGAGCGGGGATGGAGGAGAGTAGCGGAGCGTGGATGGAGGAGAGCAGCTCAGCGGGGATGGAGGAGAGTAGCGGAGCGGGGATGGAGGAGAGTAGCGGAGCGCGGATGAAGGAGATTAGCGGAGCGCGGATGAAGGAGATTAGCGGAGCGGGGATGGAGGAGAGTAGCGGAGCAGGGATGGAGGAGAGCAGCTGAGCGGGGATGGAGGAGAGGAGCGGAGCGCGGATGAAGGAGATAGCGAGCGGGGATGATGAGAGAGTAGCGGAGCGGGGATGGAGGAGAGTAGCGGAGCGGGTATGGAGGAGAGTAGCGGAGCGTGGATGGAGGAGAGCAGCTGAGCGCGGATGGAGGAGAGCAGCGGAGCGGGGATGGAGGAGAGCAGCTGAGCGCGGATGGAGGAGAGTAGCGGAGCGGGGCTGGAGGAGAGCAGCTGATCGGGGATGGAGGAGAGCAGCTGAGCGGGGCTGGAGGAGAGTAGCGGAGCGGGGATGGAGGAGAGTAGCGGAGCGGCGTGGAGGAGAACAGCTGATCGGGGATGGAGGTTAGCAGCTGAGCGGGGATGGAGGAGAGTAGCGGAGCGGGGATGGAGGAGAGTAGCGGAGCTGGGATGGAGGAGAGCAGCTGATCGGGGATGGAGGAGAGCAGCTGAGCGGGGCTGGAGGTGAGTAGCGGAGCGGGGATGGAGGAGAGTAGCGGAGCGGGGATGGAGGAGAGCAGCTGAGCGGGGATGGAGGAGAGCAGCTGAGCGGGGATGGAGGAGAGTAGCGGAGCGTGGATGTAGGAGAGCAGCTGAGCGGGGATGGAGGATAGCAGGTGATCGGGGATGGAGGAGAGTAGCGGAGCGTGGATGAAGGAGAGTA
The DNA here is from genome assembly GCA_907163375.1 of Prostheceraeus crozeri. Classification (NCBI taxonomy): domain Eukaryota; kingdom Metazoa; phylum Platyhelminthes; order Polycladida; family Euryleptidae; genus Prostheceraeus; species Prostheceraeus crozeri. The sequence goes on along the minus strand of CAJQUW010011497.1, from coordinate 21,467 downwards.
GCGGTGCGGGGATGGAGGAGAGTAGCGGAGCGGGGATGCAGGAGAGCAGCTGAGCGGGGATGGAGGAGAGCAGCTGAGCGGGGATGGAGGAGAGCAGCTGAGCGGGGATGAAGGAGAGCAGCGGAGCGGGGATGGAGGAGAGCAGCGGAGCGCGGATGGAGGAGAGCAGCGGTGCGGGGATGGAGGAGAGTAGCTGAGCGGAGATGAAGGAGAGTAGCGGAGCGGGGATGAAGGAGAGTAGCTGAGCGGGGATGAAGGAGAGTAGCGGAACGTGGATGAAGGAGAGTAGCGGAGCGAAGATGGAGGAGAGCTGCTGATCGGGGATGGAGGAGAGCAGCTGAGCGGGGATGGAGGAGAGTAGCTGAGCGGGGATGGAGGAGAGCAGCGGAGCGCGGATGGAGGAGAGCAGCGGTGCGGGGATGGAGGAGAGTAGCTGAGCGGGGATGAAGGAGAGTAGCGGAGCGGGGATGAAGGAGAGTAGCTGAGCGGGGATGAAGGAGAGTAGCGGAGCGTGGATGAAGGAGAGTAGCGGAGCGAAGATGAAGGAGAGCAGCTGATCGGGGATCGAGGAGAGCAGCTGATCGGGGATGGAGGAGAGCAGCTGAGCGGGGATGGAGGAGAGTAGCTGAGCGGGGATGGAGGAGAGTAGCGGAGCGAGGATGGAGGAGAGTAGCAGATCGGGGATGGAGGAGAGCAGCACTGATCGGGATGGAGGAGAGTAGCGGAGCGAGGATGGAGGAGATTAGCGGAGCGAGGATGGAGGAGAGTAGCGGAGAGCGGGATGGAGAAGAGCAGCTGATCGGGGATGGAGGAGAGCAGCTGAGCGGGCGATGGAGGAGAGTAGCGGAGCGGGATGCAGGAGAGTAGCGGAGCGGGATGCAGGAGAGTAGCTGAGCGGGGATAGAGGAGAGTAGCGGAGCGGGGATGGAGGAGAGTAGCGGAGCGCGGATGGAGGAGAGCAGCTGAGCGGGGATGCAGGAGAGCAGCTGATCGGGGATGGAGGAGAGTAGCGGAGCGGGGATGGAGGAGAGTAGCGGAGCGCGGATGGAGGAGAGTAGCGGAGCGGGGATGGAGGAGAGTAGCGGAGCGGGGATGGAGGAGAGTAGCGGATCGGGGATGGAGGAGAGCAGCGGAGCGGGGATGGAGGAGAGTAGCGGAGCGGGGTTGGAGGAGAGTAGCGGAGCGGGGATGGAGGAGAGCAGCTAAGCGGGGATGCAGGAGAGTAGCGGAGCGGGGATGGAGGAGAGAAGCTGAGCGGGGATGGAGGAGAGTAGCGGAGCGGGGATGGAGGAGAGTCGCGGAGCGGGATGGAGGAGAGTAGCGGAGCGAAGATGGAGGAGAGTAGCGGAGCGGGGATGGAGGAGAGTAGCTGAGCGGGGATGGAGGAGAGCAGCGGAGCGGGGAAAGGAGGAGAGTAGCGGATCGGGGATGGAGGAGAGTAGCGGAGCGGGGATGGAGGAGAGCAGCTAAGCGGGGATGGAGGAGAGTAGCGGAGCGGGGATGGAGGAGAGAAGCTGATCGGGGATGCAGGAGAGTAGCGGAGCAGGGATGGAGGAGATCAGCTGAGCGGGGATGGAGGAGAGCAGCTGAGCGGGGATGGAGGAGAGTAGCGGAGCGGGGATGGAGGAGGGCTGCTGAGCGGGGATGGAGGAGAGCAGCGGAGCGGGGATGGAGAAGAGTAGCTGCACGCGGATGGAGGAGAGTAGCGGAGCGTGGATGGAGGAGAGTAGCTGAGAGGGGATGGAGGAGAGTAGCGGAGCGGGGATGGAGGAGAGCAGCTGAGCGGGGATGGAGGAGAGTAGCTGAGCGAGGATGGAGGAGAGTTTCGGAGCGGGGATGGAGGAGAGTAGGTGAGCGGGGATGGAGGAGAGTAGCGGAGCGGGGATGGAGGAGAGCAGCTGAGCGGGGATGGAGGAGAGTAGCGGAGCGGGGATGGAGGAGAGTAGCTGAGTGGGGATGGAGGAGAGTAGCGGACGGGGATGGAGGAGAGCAGCTGAGCGGGGATGGAGGAGAGTAGCGGAGCGGGGATGGAGGAGAGCAGCTGAGCGGGGATGGAGGAGAGTTTCGGAGCGGGGATGGAGGAGAGTAGCGGAGCGGGGATGGAGGAGAGTAGCGGAGCGGGGTTGGAGGAGAGCAGCTAAGCGGGGATGGAGGAGATTAGCGGAGCGGGGTTGGAGGAGAGCAGCTAAGCGGGGATGGAGGAGAGCAGCTGAGCGGGGATGGAGGAGAGTAGCGGAGCGGGGATGGAGGAGAGTAGCGGAGCAGGGATGGAGGAGAATAGCGGAGCGGGGATAGAGGAGAGTAGCGGTGCGGGGATGGAGGAGAGTAGCGGCGCGGGGATGGAGGAGAGCAGCTGAGCGGGGATGGAGGAGAGCAGCTGAGCGGGGATGGAGGAGAGTAGCGGATCGGGGATGGAGGAGAGTAGCGGAGCGGGGATGGAGGAGAGTAGCGGTGCGGGGATGGAGGAGAGTAGCGGAGCGGGGATGGAGGAGAGTAGCTGACCGGGGACGGAGGAGAGTAGCGGAGCGGGGATGGAGGAGAGTAGCGGTGCGGGGATGGAGGAGAGTAGCGGAGCGGGGATGGAGGAGAGCAGCTGAGCGGGGATGGAGGAGAGCAGCTGAGCGCGGATGGAGGAGAGTAGCGGAGCGGGGATGGAGGAGAGTAGCGGATCGGGGATGGAGGAGAGTAGCGGAGCGGGGATGGAGGAGAGTAGCGGATCGGGGTTGGAGGAGAGTAGCGGAGCGGGGATGGAGGAGAGTAGCGGTGCGAGGTTGGAGAGTAGCGGAGCGGGGATGGAGGAGAGCAGCTAAGCGGGGATGCAGGAGAGCAGCTGAGCGGGGATGCAGGAGAGTAGCGGAGCAGGGATGGAGGAGAGCAGCGGAGCGGGATGCAGGAGAGTAGCGGAGCGGGGATAGAGGAGAGCAGCTGATCGGGGATGGATGAGAGTAGCGGAGCGGGATGGAGGAGAGTAGCGGAGCGGGGATGGAGGAGAGCAGCTGACCGGGATGGAGGAAAGCAGCTGATCGGGGATGGAGGAGAGTAGCTGAGCGGGGATGCAGGAGAGTAGCTGAGCGGGGATGGAGGGGAGTAGCGGAGCGTGGATGGAGGAGAGTAGCGGAGCGGGGATGGAGGAGAGTAGCGGAGCGGGGATGGAGGAGAGTAGCGGAGCGGGGATGGAGGAGAGTAGCGGAGCGGGGATGGAGGAGAGTAGCGGAGCGGGGATGGAGGAGAGTAGCGGAGCGGGGATGGAGGAGAGTAGCGGAGCGGGGATGGAGGAGAGCAGCTGAGCGGGGATGGAGGAGAGTAGCGGAGCGGGGATGGAGGAGAGCAGCTGAGCGGGGATGGAGGAGAGCAGCTGAGCGGGATGGAGGAGAGTAGCGGAGCGGGGATGGAGGAGAGCAGCTGATCGGGGATGGAGGAGAGAAGCGGAGCGGGATGGAGGAGAGTAGATGGAGGAGAAGCGGAGCGGGGATGGAGGAGAGTAGCGGAGCGGGGATGGAGGAGAGCAGCTGAGCGGGGATGGAGGAGAGCAGCTGAGCGGGGATGGAGGAGAGTAGCGGAGCGGGGATGGAGGAGAGCAGCTGAGCGGGGATGGAGGAGAGTAGCTGAGCGGGGATGGAGGAGAGCAGCGGAGCGGGGATGGAGGAGAGCAGCTGATCGGGGATGGAGGAGAGTAGCGGAGCGGGGATGGAGGAGAGTAGCGGAGCGGGGATGGAGGAGGGCTGCTGAGCGGGGATGGAGGAGAGCAGCGGCGCGGGGATGGAGTAGAGTAGCTGGCCGCGGATGGAGGAGAGTTTCGGAGCGAGGATGGAGGAGAGTAGCTGAGCGGGGATGGAGGAGAGTAGCGGAGCGGGGATGGAGGAGAGCAGCTGAGCGGGGATGGAGGAGAGTAGCTGAGCGGGGATGGAGGAGAGTAGCGGAGCGGGGATGGAGGAGAGTAGCTGAGCGGGGATGGAGGAGAGTAGCGGAGCGGGGATGGAGGAGAGCAGCTGAGCGGGGATGGAGGAGATTAGCTGAGCGGGGATGGAGGAGAGTAGCTGAGTGGGGATGGAGGAGAGTAGCGGACGGGGATGGAGGAGAGCAGCTGAGCGGGGATGGAGGAGAGTAGCGGAGCGGGGATGGAGGAGAGCAGCTGAGCGGGGATGGAGGAGAGTTTCGGAGCGGGGATGGAGGAGAGTAGCGGAGCGGGGATGGAGGAGAGTAGCGGAGCGGGGTTGGAGGAGAGCAGCTAAGCGGGGATGGAGGAGATTAGCGGAGCGGGGATGGAGGAGAGCAGCTGAGCGGGGATGGAGGAGAGCAGCTGAGCGGGGATGGAGGAGAGTAGCGGAGCGGGGATGGAGGAGAGTAGCGGAGCGGGGATGGAGGAGAGTAGCGGAGCGGGGATGGAGGAGAGCAGCTGAGCGTGGATGAAGGAGAGCAGCTGATCGGGGATGGAGGAGAGCAGCTGAGCGGGGATGGAGGAGAGCAGCTAAGCGAGGATGGAGGAGAGTAGCGGAGCGGGGATGGAGGAGAGTAGCGGAGCGCGGATGGATGGAGGAGAGTAGCGGAGCGGGGATGGAGGAGAGTAGCGGTGCTGGGATGGAGGAGAGCAGCTAAGCGGGGATGGAGGAGAGTAGCGGAGCGGGGATGGAGGAGAGTAGCGGAGCGGGGATGGAGGAGAGTAGCGGAGCGGGGATGGAGGAGAGCAGCTGAGCGGGGATGGAGGAGAGCAGCTGAGCGGGGATGGAGGAGAGTAGCGGAGCGGGGATGGAGGAGAGTAGCGGAGCGGGGATGGAGGAGAGTAGCGGAGCGGGGATGGAGGAGAGTAGCGGATCGGGGATGGAGGAGAGTAGCGGAGGGGGGATGGAGGAGAGTAGCGGAGCGGGGATGAAGGAGAGCAGCGGAGCGGGGATGGAGGAGATCAGCGGAGCGGGGATGGAGGAGAGTAGCGGAGCGGGGATGGAGGAGAGTAGCGGAGCGGGGTTGGAGGAGAGTAGCGGAGCGCGGATGGAGGAGAGTAGCGGAGCGGGTATGACGGAGAGTAGCGGAGCGGGGATGGAGGAGAGTAGCGGAGCGGGGATGGAGGAGAGTAGCGGAGCGGGATGGAGGAGAGCAGCGGAGCGGGATGGAGGAGAGCAGCTGAGCGGGGATGGAGGAGAGCAGCTGAGCGGGGATGGAGGAGAGAAGCGGAGCGGGGATGGAGGAGAGAAGCGGAGCGGGGATGGAGGAGAGCAGCTGTGCGGGGATGGAGCAGAGCAGCTGAGCGGGGATGGAGGAGAGAAGCGGAGCGGGGATGTGGATGAGGAGAGTAGCGGAGCGGTGATGGAGGAGAGTAGCTGATCGGGGATGGAGGAGAGCAGCTGAGCGGGGATGGAGGAGAGCAGCTGAGCGGGGATGGAGGAGAGCAGCTGAGCGCGGATGGAGGAGAGCAGCGGAGCGGGGATGGAGGAGAGCAGCGGAGCGCGGATGGAGGAGAGCAGCGGAGCGGGGATGGAGGAGAGTAGCTGAGCGGGGATGAAGGAGAGTAGCGGAGCGGGGATGAAGGAGAGTAGCTGAGCGGGGATGGAGGAGAGTAGCGGATCGGGGATGGAGGAGAGTAGCGGAGCGGGGATGGAGGAGAGCAGCTGATCGGGGATGGAGGAGAGCAGCTGAGCGGGGATGGAGGAGAGTAGCGGAGCGGGGATGGAGGAGAGTAGCTGAGCGGGGATGGAGGAGAGCAGCTGAGCGGGGATGGAGGAGAGTAGCTGATCGGGGATGGAGGAGAGTAGCGGAGCGGGGATGGAGGAGAGTAGCGGAGCGGGGATGGAGGAGAGTAGCGGAGCGGGGATGGAGGAGAGCAGCTGAGCGGGGATGGAGGAGAGCAGCTGAGCGGGGATGGAGGAGAGTAGCGGAGCGGGGATGGAGGAGAGTAGCGGAGCGGGGATGGAGGAGAGTAGCTGAGCGGCACTGGACAAGAGTAGCGGAGCGGGGATGGAGGAGAGCAGCTGAGCGGGGATGGAGGAGAGCAGCTGATCGGGGATGGAGGAGAGTAGCGGAGCGGGGATGGAGGAGAGTAGCGGAGCGGGGATGGAGGAGAGTAGCGGAGCGGGGATGGAGGAGAGTAGCGGATCGGGGATGGAGGAGAGTAGCGGAGCGGGGATGGAGGAGAGTAGCGGAGCGGGGATGGAGGAGAGCAGCTGAGCGGGGATGGAGGAGAGTAGCGGTGCGGGGATGGAGGAGAGTAGCTGAGCGGCGTGGAGGAGAGCAGCTGATCGGGGATGGAGGAGAGTAGCTGAGCGGGGATGGAGGAGAGCAGCGGAGCGGGGATGGAGGAGAGCAGCTGAGCGGGGATGGAGGAGAGTAGCGGAGCGGGGATGGAGGAGAGCAGATGAGCGAGGATGGAGGAGAGTAGCGGAGCGGGGATGGAGGAGAGTAGCGGAGCGGGGATGGAGGAGAGTAGCGGAGCGGGGATGGAGGAGAGTAGCGGAGCAGGGATGGAGGAGAGCAGCTGAGCGGGGATGGAGGAGAGTAGCGGAGCGGGGATGGAGGAGAGTAGCGGAGCGTGGATGGAGGAGAGCAGCTGAGCGGGGATGGAGGAGAGTAGCGGAGCGTGGACGGAGGAGAGTAGCGGAGCGGGGATGGAGGAGAGTAGCGGAGCGTGGATGGAGGAGAGTAGCGGAGCGCGGATGGAGGAGAGTAGCGGAGCGCGGATGGAGGAGAGCAGCTGAGCGGGGATGGAGGAGAGCAGCTGATCGGGGATGCAGGAGAGTAGCGGAGCGGGGATGGAGGAGAGCAGCTGATCGGGGATGCAGGAGAGTAGCGGAGCGGGGATGAAGGAGAGTAGCGGAGCGGGGACGGAGGAGAGTAGCGGAGCGGGGATGGAGGAGAGTAGCGGAGCGTTGATGGAGGAGAGTAGCGGAGCGCGGATGGAGGAGAGTAGCGGAGCGCGGATGGAGGAGAGCAGCGGAGCGGGGATGGAGGAGAGCAGCGGAGCGGGGATGCAGGAGAGTAGCGGAGCGGGGATGGAGGAGAGCAGCTGATCGGGGATACAGGAGAGTAGCGGAGCGGGGATGGAGGAGAGTAGCGGAGCGGGGATGGAGGAGAGTAGCGGAGCGGGGATGGAGGAGAGTAGCGGAGCGGGGATGGAGGAGAGCAGCTGAGCGGGGATGGAGGAGAGTAGCGGTGCGGGGATGGAGGAGAGTAGCTGAGCGGCGTGGAGGAGAGCAGCCGATCGGGGATGGAGGAGAGTAGCTGAGCGGGGATGGAGGAGAGCAGCGGAGCGGGGATGGAGGAGAGTAGCTGACCGGGGACGGAGGAGAGTAGCGGAGCGGGGATGGAGGAGAGCAGATGAGCGGGGATGGAGGAGAGTAGCGGAGCGCGGATGGAGGAGAGTAGCGGAGCGGGGATGGAGGAGAGTAGCGGAGCGGGGATGGAGGAGAGCAGATGAGCGGGGATGGAGGAGAGTAGCGGAGCGGGGATGGAGGAGAGCAGATGAGGGGGGATGGAGGAGAGTAGCGGAGCGGGGATGGAGGAGAGCAGCTGAGGGGGGATGGAGGGGAGCAGCTGAGCGGGGATGGAGGAGAGTAGCGGAGCGGGGATGGAGGAGAGTAGCGGAGCGGGGATGGAGGAGAGCAGATGAGCGGGGATGGAGGAGAGTAGCGGAGCGGGGATGGAGGAGAGTAGCGGAGCGGGGATGGAGGAGAGTAGCGGATCGGGGATGGAGGAGAGTAGCGGAGCGGGGATGGAGGAGAGTAGCGGAGCGGGGATGGAGGAGAGCAGCTGAGCGGGGATGGAGGAGAGTAGCGGAGCGGGGATGGAGGAGAGTAGCGGAGCGGGGATGGAGGAGAGTAGCGGAGCGCGGATGGAGGAGAGTAGCGGAGCGGGGATGGAGGAGAGCAGCTGATGGACAAGGTGTGTGTCTTACCTGATAGTTAGGGCTGTTGCGAATTGAATGGGGAAGGAGGTTAATAATCAACTGAGGAATTGCAGCTGACGTAAGATGATTGTTCACTGCCCAATTGACTTTCACGGTCGATTTAGTTTACAGTTCTTGGATAATCATTGAAATGTTCAAGTACAGTTCGTTGTAAAAAAGCATGTGCTTTGTGCTGCGATATACTGCCTAAAATCAGATTTTTAATTTCATGTTTTCCTGATGACTCTCATTCTTTGCAGGATATTTTGGCTCGAAATAATGCTCACAAAGGAGGCCAATTTATTCATCTTTGCGTGGTTGACGATTGTGTTGATTGACAACATTCAAGGAGAAGATTCCACATGTGAAAAATCCAAACTTTTTAATAAAAATTTTGATTTTTCAAGGAAAAGCTTTACACACGTTCCAGAATATAAAGGAAAGAAGTTAGCAAGAAATCTTTTAATCCGTAGAAACCATATACAGATACTGAATGATTCATCCTTTACATCATGGAGAAGTGGATTGCAGACATTAGATGCTGTGGGAAACTCCATGCGCTCCATCAGTCGCAACGCTCTCAGACCGCTGAGGGAAGGATTGGAATGCTTACATCTCAATGACAATCAATTGAAGATTGGAAACCAGTTTGAAGGCAGAGCTCTCCAACATTTATCAAATCTCAAATATTTGAATTTGAACAACAATCCTCTGGGTGATATTCCTGATAACTTCTTTGCCAATTTATCAAAGTTGCAATCTCTATATATTAAGAAGTGCTCGATAAGCTATTTAAGTGAAAATAGTTTCGAAGGATTACAAAACTTGTGGAGGCTTGATATAAGCCACAACAACATCACTAGAATGAGTCCAAAAGTTCTCCAACATTTATCAAATCTCAAATATTTGAATTTGAACAACAATCCTCTGCGTGATATTCCTGATAACTTCTTTGCTAATTTATCAAAGTTGCAAAATCTATTTGTTGATAAGTGCTCGATAAGCTATTTAAGTGAAAATAGTTTCGAAGGATTACAAAACTTGACGATTCTTCTTGATATAAGCCACAACAACATCACTAGAATGCATCCAAAAGCTCTCCAACATTTATCAAATCTCAAATATTTGTATTTGAACAACAATCCTCTGCGTGATATTCCTGATAACTTCTTTGCTAATTTATCAAAGTTGCAATCTCTATTTGTTGAGAAGTGCTCGATAAGCTATTTAAGTGAAAATAGTTTCGAAGGATTACAAAACTTGACGATGCTTCCTGATATAAGCCGCAACAACATCACTAGAATGCATCCAAAAGTTCTCCAACATTTATCAAATCTCGAATATTTGTATTTGAACAACAATCCTCTGCGTGATATTCCTGATAACTTCTTTGCCAATTTATCAAAGTTGCAATCTCTATATATTAAGAAGTGCTCGATAAGCTATTTAAGTGAAAATAGTTTCGAAGGATTACAAAACTTGTGGAGGCTTGATATAAGCCGCAACAACATCACTAGAATGCATCCAAAAGTTCTCCAACATTTATCAAATCTCGAATATTTGTATTTGAACAACAATCCTCTGCGTGATATTCCTGATAACTTCTTTGCTAATTTATCAAAGTTGCAATCTCTATTTGTTGAGAAGTGCTCGATAAGCTCTTTAAGTGAAAATAGTTTCGAAGGATTACAAAACTTGAGGAGGCTTGATATAAGCCACAACAACATCACTAGAATGCATCCAAAAGTCCTCTCCAAATTGACAAGTTTACAGAATCTTCAACTTGAAAATAACCCATTCCATTGTGATTGTGCGACATTGAAGAGGTGGAGCTATTGGAACCTTGCAAATTCAGGAAGGATTGTAGATACTCCAAAGTGTAAAACACCGCCACATGAAAGCAATAAACTACTTATCCGACCCAATGTAAGCTGTAGATCTGTGCCGACAAGCACAGGAAAGACAATGAGCAGCACTTCGAGTGAGAACATCGAAACTGCAACTTCTGCACCTAATTCGAATAAATCTATGAGTTCTCCAACTTATTCGACTCAATCTCCTAAGCTTCCAACTGATTCGACTCAATCTCCTAAGCTTCCAACTGATTCGACTCAATCTCCTAAGCTTCCAACTGATTCGACCGACTGTGCACGTCTGACAACTGACTTGACCGACAGTGCGAATCTTGCGGATGATTCGATCCTATTTGGAAGCTCATTGACTGATTTGACCGATTCTGCAAATCCTGGAGCTGACTGTAGCCGATTTTTTAAGATTGTATTTTTATTTTTAATCTATAATAACATTGCATGATAATTTATCTAATATAATTCGCTAAATTTCTATCAAATTCCTTTATTTCCAAAAATGTGATTGGTTTTCATCGAAATATACTAAAAATTTGATTTCTACGCCTGAAGTGCTCAATTGATCAGTTTCACCCTATCATATAAATATATATGTCGAACTATTTATTTTTTTTCTATGTAGATCAAAATCAATATTCTAAATTCCACCACAAAGCAATACAAAGTACAAGATAAGGATGCAAAACACTAGAAGTCAAAGATAAAAAGTTCAACGAAAGTAAAAAAAGAAAAAGATACGGGCTAACTCGAACTTTCGCATAGCAACAGAAGTGCTCTCGCGTTCGATCTCATGAGAGTCACTGAGAGGCGCTGAAATATTATGGGCAACGTATTGTTGGTCTTCTGTCCGGATTTCACGGAAAGCCTCACCGAAACTCGCGACAAAAAATCGTTGGCGTTCTCACCCCATGACCCGTATTTTGATGCGACAATGGGAGCACAATACCATCCCAAAACAAGACTTTTCGGTATTTCTATCGATTTTTTGTCCTCAGCATCGGCAACTGCGGTATCAGTGTTGGTGCTCGCTGCGGTTAAATTAGCTCTATTCAGCGGATGCAGAACCGTAATGTCGAGTGCTGATGTTTGACCCAGATGCCAGGACGGAAGCAAATATCTGCGGGGCGGCGCTAGTCACTACCCTGCCCTCCTTGTTCAAGCTTTGGAGATAAATGACTTCTCCGACAAAAATCAAAAATGCAATCTCTCAATGCATTGTGACGACTTACAAAACCTGGGCCTCGATCAAGCCTGGCTTTCATGGGGAGCTTGTTGGTGATGAGTCCCCAACGCTTGACGATGCGCTCCAAACGCTCAAGTTTAGAGAACAATTTCGCAGGGATGTCGCAGATAACAGGCCAGCAGAATAAAATTCTAGAGTATACAAGCTCCATGTATGCTTGCCAAACAATAAAGCTGTTATTTTCATTGCATGACAAGCGTTTGACTAATGATAATGCTCGACAACATTTCTGGTACAGACATGCAAATTCACTATTCCATGAACAGTCATCACTAAATACAATTCCTAAAATTCGCAAGTGAGGAACTTCCTCAATGGTCACTTTACCAATAACAATAACAGAACTTCTTTTAAAATTCGGACGTTTGGACACGGTCATGCATTTGGTCTTGGACTCGTTTACTTTTAATTTCTTGTTGGCTGCCCACTCACAGAAAACATTGACATCAGATTGAAAATCATTTGACAGGTTATCAGTTGCCAGGTGTATTAGGGTGATGTCATCAGCATATGAAATGACTTTTGTGTTGTTGAATTCAGGAAGGTCATTTATCATCAATACAAATATCAAAAGCCCCTGGGACACACCACTACTCACACATTTCCATGGCGTCAAGATGCTATTCACAGATACTCGTTGAAAACGGTCAGATAAAAAACTCTTGATAATATACATGGGAAGTGAATTATCGCAGAAAACGGTGCTGAGACTGTTAAGCAAAATTCGATGACTCAAGGAATCGAACGCTTTTCTGAAATCCACTGCCAGCACCTAACAAAAGTTCTCGGAGCTTGCCGCAAGATGTTGTAGTATTGTTAGACGAATTGCCACTAGCGCATTGGTGCAGCCCCCAAATGTGTTGAAGCCAAATTGTCTAGGATCGAATTTTCCTCTCAAAACGTGAAGCAGTAAACGATCTCGAATGACTCTTTCCAAGACCTTGCTCAGGAAAGGCAAGATGGAGATAGGTCTGAAGTCAGTGCATGACTTGCCTTTTGGGAGAGGGATGACATTCGCTTTCTTCCAAGGGAACTCTTCCAAGATTCCAAGATTACTTCCAAGATAAACTCTAAACTTTTAGTCACTGAATCTCAAAAGATTCAGAATCGCGTGGTTTTCGATTAATCGAGCGCTAAGTCGCACAAGAATCGAATCGCGCCCGCCACTGCACAGAAGTCCCATGGAGATTTACTGTGCTGTGCGAATGAAAAATCACGTCACACAGCAACTTTTAGCCATGCATGATCTTTGGTACAAGTATCCGCGCATAGGTAAACAATCTAAACATGTATTTACGTAGGTGTCAAATTTCAATTCAGTGCAATTATCTCAAACACTGAAAGAGTGAATTGAAAAGTTTCTCCTCATCAAGCGAATTTCATCGAAAAACCCTTTAAAAAAAGTCGCGGTCATTCAGGAATCTAGCGATTGATTACGTCGGACGATTAATTCAGCGGAATCGATTAACTAAGCCTCAGGTCTCTGGTTTCTCAACCTTCGAAATCACTATTTTCTCGCGTGTCCTTCTGAGATAGTTGACAGTCAAATTTATGACCACCCAGCACTGCTTCAGATGTCCAGCATCTTAATCCATCATTGTTTGATAAAGAGAACAGGAGATTGTCGATTGAAGTGCAGTTATCTGTTTTTGTTGTCGCTGAAATTGACCGCACGCTTAAAAGTGCATGTACACGAACACTTTTTGTACATTGTTGCACAGTTATTGACGTATTGACTTATTTCTGAATCCTAATTGTAAAATTGAATATATAAATAATAGTGCATGCAAGTCAGCTACGTTCATTATTTCTTGTCGCTGACTTGCACTCTTTGATGTTGAAATCAAATTATTTCCAAGAGGTGATTCCCAATAATGTTTCACAATTGATGTCTTTGTGATACAATAAATTTAGAAATGCATCAGCATTTTGAAGTATTCCATCATTGTGTGACATTGTGTGAAAATACATCAAGATAATCAAAAATATAAAGATAAGAGAAAATTTACTTATGTTAGAAAGATTCAATGTCGAAAATATTGTCTCTACCTGTTAAGCTTATCTAGAATTAATAATTTTCGATAAGAAATGATGATTACCTTATGATTACGTCATCATCACTCTTCTGTCCCTTTTGACCTAATTCCCAGTCCTTGCTGATAGTTAGAAGCCGCAGGTTATTGAGAGATAATGTGTTCGAAAACATGCTTCTGGTGTTCCTGGTCACATCTTCGATGAATTTCCCAAATTTCCACTCGAGGAGGATGATCTCATTTCCAGTCAGTGCCTACAGCAGGACGAGCTTGGCATAGGTGAAGAGAAATAGAGCAAAGACTGCATTCTGATTTGCTTCCGGTGCAGCAGACTGCAGTGTATTTTTGAACTGCAGTTGATTGTCTTTGTTCTTGAAACTCGACGATACAGTAATCTGTAGACCACCACAGAGATGATGACGATCAATGTGACATTGTTTTGCTATGACCGCTGACAGGTGGAGATGATAGTGACATTGAAAATATCGATGAAGATGAGCAGAATACAAACAGAATTTCAGCTGTAGGCCTAGTTGACATCGGCCGGCTCTTCTACCGAAGTAAATAATAAACAATGATGAAGTAGGCCGAAAAAGAAATACTTTAAATAAATGTTGTTAACGGTGACCAAGACGAAGACAAAGCGAAGCGCTTGTGAATTTAATTTGATATTTCATTTACTGCAATGCAGATTTGTTAGAGGAATTTCTGCATTCCTTCTATACATTTAATTCTATATTCCCAAGAATGGCAATATGGTGCTGTCTTAGAGGGATGCGATGTATGCGTGCTCAGGAATGATACATCGACGACAAGTCTGTCGAAGTCAGATAACAGCGAATAGCCCAATGCCCTTTTCAATTCTCTTTCAATCTTTAATTCTCCAGTATATAGGAGAACTCTAAATCAATTTCCTTCGAGGTATTATCTATTTTGTTGGCAAAGAGAGAGGCGATGGGTGATCGATCTCAAGTCAAATCCTCTAGAATTATTTCGCTCAAACGGCAGACGCTGAATTTCTTCGTCAATGCAGAGTCTGCAAGAAGCAGACTTGTAGGCCTTGGAGTGTGGGTACTGCCAAACATCAATTCTTCTGATAATTTCAATCCCTACATGTAATTGTCCAAGTCTAATGAATAATTCAAGCTTGAAACCGAAACAACTAAAATAGTTTCCATAACTCGAGTAACAGGAAGGTAATATTGCGATGCTGTATCTGCAATTATAGGCCTTATGTCATTTATTTATAAACCCATACATAAGAGCTCAGGCGCATGTAAATACATCATGCATCTTCCAGAAACATTCAAACTTTCATTCAGATGACATAGTTTTGCGATCCTAGACAAGTCAGTGACGATTTTGATAGATCTGTTATGAAAATTGAAACTGCGTTTCAGTGCCCATTTGTCATCTTCCTTAAAATATGACAAAAAATGAAAATAGGTAGATAATCGCTCATAAGAAGCTTCAATTAGTGTCTTAGAGTATAGAAGAACTTAGATGAAGTGATGATTGATACAAAATCTACTATCGGTTGTCGGGTGGACATTGCTGGGTCATTATTCTGTCACTGTCTTTCCTGTTCAATATTGAGTATCTGGGCAGCATTCTTCACTTATCAAATTAGTCTGTTGTCTTCATTCAAATTAGACTGGCAAGATACTTTTGACCACACCTGTACAGGGAATCGACTTCCTGACGATGTCTCCAAATCGCTACATCGTAACAGAGAGGAGTTCCTATCAATCAATATCAGTTTTCAAGTCACTAACAGCTTCAGAGCTCAAAAAATGCTCCTTCTCTCCGTGCGTGAATAATCATCATACTCACATGTTTTCTTATAGAAAATTACATTTTTGTAAATTGAGTGATTTTCAAATTTTGAACACTGCTCGGTAAATGTATTAGCGGATGCAAGTCATCATGGGTCATTTTAATGCTGAGAATGCAAGCTGTCGAATGATGCATAGCACGTTGATGTGCAACACGATTGGAGGATATGAGAATCGATTGAATTTCCTCGAAATTAAGGAGGTCCGCTTTTTGTGATCACCTCCTTATGTGCTTATTCTATGCTAGTCAGCGAACAAAAATTAGTCCATAACTAAAAATGGACAAATTTCATTGTTTTGCAAGTGACGATCGACATTTGACGCGATGACTAGACTTTTTCATGCTGAGATTTGGTATGTGGCCGAGGTGAAGCATCTGTACCTCAAAGAGTAAGTCAATCTGGTTTCTGGTTCAATAGTTACAGGAGTTAAGTGCAAGAAGCCTACATGAAAGAAATTCCGAGTCGTTTAATGTTTTGAGCTGCTAAGGAACCTTGTTAAAAATTGCGAGTATTGTCAAAAGATCAGGTTCTACATGTACATGTATACACAAAGCAATCTTTCTTGTTGACTAGATATTTGGTTCGTGTTCCCAATTAAAAAGATGACGTTGAATCAACGGTGAAAAAACGTTGATGTTCAACGAGATTTTGGTTGATAAACGGTTGATTCAACGTTGATGGATGGTTGATATCGTGACGCTTTGGCCGCTGATATAACGTTGATTCAACGTTACTTAAAAACGTTGAAGAAAGTGGGGTGATCAACGTTTTATCAACTACTTTCTGTTAATATAAAACCTTCTTTAAACTGATTTTCAACCTTACATCCTCATTACCCGTTCAACGATATAAGTAAGGAAAATATCACAATTGTTGATAGACATATTTATTTACATTTCAATGACGTAATTTGACATGAGCAAAATGACATAAAACTAGAATCACAAACTGCTGGGTCACTTGGAAGATCCGCTGAAAATATCGGGCTTCATGCAATATGGAGTCATGCATTAAACACATAAAATCATCCTATATCCGTACCTATTATGGTGATTGAATATAAAAATGCAATTAAGTAATTTGCAGCAGAATTGAATTAATATTGCAATGTTTTGACCGGGAATTGGCAGAATAGCTGTAGAAGAAAATGTTTCATATTTGAGGTTCATAAACTCTTACATGCTCTAAATTTTGCTGATCATTGCTTATATGACGATTATGTGACTTAAAACGAAAATGAAACAAGGTGAGCTACATAAAACGGAAAATCGGGAAAAACCGGGGTTTGAATGCGTAAATTTGAAATATTTAGCCTACATTAGTTTAATTTCGTAAAAACGGAAAATTGTGATCCCTGATAACAAACCTACATAAAATGGCAGCGCAAACGATTATTCGGAAGATGCTACTCTGAAATATTCTTTAGATTTTTCTTGATGGAGCTTTGTCGACCGCAAGGGTGCCATCATAGTTTATTGAGTAATATAGTTAAAAGATATTTGAAATTTGAATAAATAACGATTGAACAATCATTCAGCTTATGGAGTTTTCTTCTGATTAAAACAAATACATTATGACACGATGCGCTTCTTTTTAAGCTATAGGGCCTACAGAATATAGCGCTTTAAACTGAAGTAAGTGTTCTTTATTCAAATTTCAAACATGATCGTCTTTCCGTACAATAGTAACCTCGCAGTAAAACAGTAGTTAGGCCTACACATTTGGTAAAATATTCCTACTAAAATTTTACTTTGTAGGATAACATCGAGATTACAAAAACTGAGCCCTTCTCTCCCAAGTAAACAGCAGAAGGGATGGACATCTTTCAAAAACACAATTTTTCATCCGCTTAAGAATTTAGCAAATGAAGAAAGCTTTACCACCATACAAGATGACGTTTAATATAGTAGCACACATCGAACGATCAGATACAAATAATCTTGATGAAAATCACTTTTATCAACATATGGGAAATTTCTCTATCCGGATTTGATCATCCTTCATTTGAAAATCCTTCCAAACAGAAAACATGCCCACAGCCCGAATGCGTATTTCACGTCATCAGGAACACTGTCATTTCGAGTCGAACACCGTCGCGCCGTTATCAGTCGCATTTTAAAGAATAGAGGTGATACCACTTTCTCTGTTACAATTCAACAGAGAAACATTCACTACTCAAATGAAATTTGAGGCGATGATGCGAGGTAACTCAAAAGCATCTTTGGTTGGATCACAAGGCGGTTGTCCGAATCTGATGATCACTTGGACGTTGCGAGTATGAGAGACTTATGGGTAAATAAAATTCCAGTAGCTTTCGGGGCTAATTAGCTCAAATAACAAGACAGAAAAGCAGCCGAACGGAGGTCAGGTCTTCAGTCATCGATGCACAGATAAGACGAGTTTGCACAGCCTCAGCAATCAACACCTGTAAAATGAAGACAACTTTTGTGCTGATGTGCAGAGCAGAATTATCAAACTTAACTACCCTCAATTTACATTCCATGGGTAGGCCTACTCAAAGTTTAAAAGAGAAATCATTTATAGTAATATTAGGCGTTATAGTAAAGATAATTAAGAAAATTGCTTTTGGATCATTTAATCTTCGACAATGTGGCATGCGATATTCACTGGAATTTTGATAGGAAATGAAGAAATTCAGGAGTGGACAAATTGTGATTATTATCAATTTATTAACAATTTTCTAATCAATACTCGTAGTATTTATCAATTTCATTCTGATATTCAAGTAACTTTTTTTAGAAAAATGTGATCTGCAAATAAAAACGGAGTATGTAGCCTATTGCCGACCGCTTTTTCAACAATTCATGCGATGAAAATATTCAGGAGCGCTTGAATTTTTATTATAAAATTGATACATGTAAATTCATTTTGATATCCAAACAGTTTGTTTAAAAACACAATCTACAAACACATACACACATGATATCCTCTTGTCTCTACTATTTATATGACATCTCTTCAAGTAATTCATGGTGACATATGGGCATACAGCAAACATGTGACCACAATACCTACGCCTACAATATTATTGAAAAGTGCGAAGCATAATGTGTAGTAAGTCAACACAAATTCAGATGAAAGAGTAGCAATGAGTTTGCATTTTGATTGTTTTATACTTGTCGTAAAGCATGAAGAATTATTGATTAAATTGCACAACTAAACCCATTGTAGGGTTTTAACACAAAACTAGTCTTGTGCGCATGATTATACGGTGTGCATGTAGCCGTATACAAGGTGTAGTTCGTGGTGTAGCATTTATACCTTTAGTGTGCTTGATTATTTTTCTAAAACGACTCGAAATATCAAATTGATGGTATTTTTTTAAATGTGGCAATTCTGAAATAAGTAATTACCACAGGCGATAGCTACAGGTTTTCAATTCAATGGAAATTAAAATGGAAATAATGACCCATTTAAACATGTTTCCTTGATGGATGCATCTTTAAGAAACGATAGAAAAATTATACACTTAAGCAGAAATCGAATAGCAATAATAATTGTCGAAATTGATAAAAACATTATCCACCTAAACTTTTTGCGGTCCTGAAATAGAATTTTTAGATCTTGCCGCATGTTAAACTGTTTCAAAAAATTTTTCAATTATTTGTCATCCAAATATTAATGCTATAGTATAAGTAGGCCTATAGCCTGATACACATATAAATATTGAAGTGCTAAATTACAAAGGGTTTTATTGTGCTAATCAAATTCTTTCATGCTCATAATTTCTCAAATTTTTAGCATGCAACTACTCTGTCTCAACATGCCCAGATGTTTGTGCTATTTTAAATACAAGCAATCAGAAATTACGGATTTAAAAATAATATAATATCATTTCAACATAATTCCATTTAATTATAATTCTTTTCACGACACAATCAACTTTTTATCGATTTTTCAACGAGAAACGTCGACTTGAAAACTGATAAACATGCACAACTCAATTTCACATATTGAATTCGAAGTAAATAAGCCTTGAGCATGTGACATCATTTTTTTTCATCACACAAATGAATTCAAAGTATTATTTTTCCTGTTGATGACCTCATTAAAAATAGTCAAATAATTTGTATACATATTTTGTACAATTCTATTTCACGTTTTAGCTTAAGGAACTAATATTAATTTTCTCACACACTTGGTAGATTTTAGATAGCGTAATCCCGCTGTGTTATTAGCTAGATCTGGTATTTTGATTGGAAACAGACCTGTCCTCTTATCATCTGAATGGGCAGACTGTTAAATAGGATCTTTTCAATATATAAGTTTGAACAGAACGACTTACTCGCCAATTCATTACACATGAGGAGAGGAGAAGCGTTGTTTGTCCTTCTAGTAAGTATTTTTAAAATTTTTAGACATTTTAGGATATAAAAATGTTCTTTTAAATCATACCTTGTACCTATTGAAAAGTAACTAGTCATTAGCTTGTTTTTTTTAACTTTGTTACCTTGACGCACTTTGCTACGTTGAATTGTATTGGTAGGACTCCTTGTGATAAGTCTGCTACACAGCTAAGAGTAATTGAGATATTTTGTTGTTACCAGTAAATTATATGAAGCATGACGCTTATATCTTTTTATCATTTGTAAAAGTAAGAGCAGATATAACAGTAATCACTAATAGAAAGGTCTATACGTTCATGATCAATGAACCCAAATCCATGTCCAAATCTCTCCTTCGATTTTGTTTTTGGGATTTCCAAATACATGTACCTAGACTTGCAGTTAAATGCTGAAACAAAATTGACAAGCTAAATCTGAAAACATTTAGAAACTTACCCTTTTTCTGTAGTCTGATCCAATAGATGCTTTTTTAATTCAATAATTCTGATACATGAATCAAAGGAACTTACTTGATGGCTTCATTGAGTAGAAGAACTCACTGACTACATACGAGTGCTTTTCATTTTCGATTTGTTGATAATTGAAAGAGAATTGATGGTAAATCCATATAACTGGACACATTGCAGGTCATTGAGGTAGTCGTAAGTAGATTGTGCTCCATGTATTGTGCATGATATTAACGAAGTAAGATGATGAAAAACGTGGACGATCACAAAACCGACTAAATAACGGCGTGTAAGTAGAAAATCCTCTTGATGCGCTGACTTTTGTAATAGCAAGCAGCACACGTAAACACGGGTCCGATAAACCACGAGCGCGAAGAGTGCACAAGCTACTGCGCCTGACTTACGCAGCTTTCTGTTTCACGTCTGGGCGGACAATAATTATAAGCAGGGACTATGAGTCACAGGCATCAACAATTGGCAGCGGGAGAATATTATCGACCACTACTTCTCAGTCTGCACGCAGATGCGGCCACGGTCATCACAGGCTGCCAGCAATGTGACTGAACTCCCTCAGCTGCGTGCGCGTGGCGATCGAATTTCCTTAAGTGAAGGAAAGTTATAGAAGCGAAATACGATTACGCAGATGGAGCTGGATGCTTATGCAGTTGTTTAGTCCAGTTACACAGTGATTTAATATCAAAATTTTTGCAAATTATTAGCCAAGCAATTTGGCGAACACACGAGCAAATCGATGCTCGTGGGTACATGCTGATGGGTACGGTATACGTGGAGCTTATAGATTTCAATTGACAGATATTTCGATTTGAGAAGGTAAAATGTGTGCCAGTAGAATTGCTTAGGTTCCCTGTGAGAATATATGTCATGTGTAATTGTTGACCTGATTCGTTCGTCAGTGTTGATTGATGTTGTTGCTACAATAGCTATACAGTATACATGTAGTGAGTGTGAACGATAATGAAAAATGAGAGGAAGAAGAAAAGGGGACAGAGTGAGTGAGAAAGAGAGAAGGAGATGATGAAGTCACCCGAATATCTATTTTATACAGGCATAAAGTAGATATTCGGGTGACTTCATCATTTTTTTCTGCAGGTCTACAAAATTTAATCAAATAAAAAGAGCACATGTATATAAAATACTCGAAATAATAGTATATACGCATGTTTCATATGTCAATGTTGTATCCATGAGCGATTCTTTGAGTTATTTAAATGCATTTATGTCACTTCTTACAGCATCAATATTATTAGTTAAAGTCGGTATCTAATTCAAATGGACAACTCTTCAAATGGACAACTCTTCAAATGGACAATGAAACGCTCTTTTAGTTATATTTTATCCACATACATGGATGATCGATGTTTTAACCATGTACAATTCCAAATTATTATTTAGAGCAAATTATATATACATTTCCCACTCTTCACAGTGTTAAATTATTAGTAGCGTATAGCCATTCTTATTCCAAAGAAAGACCATTTTACTTAATATGTAGCCTAACGATACGTCTTGATAGGGTCTATCCATGGTGCATGCATTATCCATGTTTTATCCAAAAACGGCCATCTAGGGCTTATATCCGCAGAAACAATTAAAATGTTTAATCAACGTTTATTCGACGTTTTTTCAAAGCTTTTGACACCAAGTTGATTTTTGGTTATTTTTCAACGATGATTTCAACCGTACGTTCATCAGCAACGTTTATTCAACGTTTGTCACACCAAGTTGATTTTTGGTTAGTTTTCAACGATGATTTCAACCGTTGAAAAAACGTCATTATTT
>CAJQUW010011496.1:0-96578 GCA_907163375.1 Prostheceraeus crozeri | reverse complement strand
CGAAAACAATTGATCACATCTTGACTTTAATTGATTTTAATAACTTTGATCTTTCGAGAACAGCTTTGAAAGAGTTGTTGAGTTTAGCTTGCACTAATATATTATTTTCTTTTAATGACACTCTCTATACGCAGTTTGACGGCATGGCTATGGGCTCAAAGTTAGGTCCTACGATGGCCGCTTTTGCCATGGACAGTATAGAGCATCAATTTAAAAATTTTTCCGGCAACACTCCTTTGTTTTATAAAAGGTATGTTGATGACTGCTTTTGCATTTTTCGCAACAAAAGAGAAATAGATTCGTTCCTCGAATTTATCAATACCTTGAATGATAGCATTCAATTTACTGTTGATCATCAGGTTGAAGATTCTTTGCGTTTTTTAGACACTAAAATTACTGTTGATCGCAAAAAGATTTTTGTTTCTTTTGCTTTCAAAGATACCAACACAGGAATGTATATTCCGTCGTCTGCGATGGCTCCGTTTTCGTATAAAGTTGCGGCATTCCGCTCTTTATTTTCTCGTGCCATTCGCATTTGTTCGCATGATTTTCTCTATAAAGAAGTCATTGATGAAATTCTAAAGTTCAGTCGCTTGAATGGATATTCCGACGACTCAATGCTGAAAATCAAAGATGAGGTAGAACAGAAATTACACAATAGACACACCGAGCAGAAATGTGAAATGAACTTCATCAATTGGAATGTACCATTCATTATCAAGGGTGTCGAAGATCTTAAGAAACGCATTTATGCTGCCAATAAGTCGTTACCTGAAAACTTGAAAATCAGATTGATTTTCAAAACTCTGAAACCCTAGATTTTTGTCATAATGCTGATACTATCTCGAGTGAGCTCAAATCTGATATTGTGTACCTTTACAGCCGTGATCGCTGCCAAATGCGATACGTTGGCGTTACAACTCGCCATTTATCCACTCGAATGAACGAGCATATTTCTGGCAAACCGACTCCGACGGAGATATCTATGCACATTCATCATCCGTCACGTGAGAATTTCAGATTTGTAGGTAGAACGAAATTTCCTAAAATCCTACAGACAATAATGATCAAAAGCAACTTCGACACTCTTGCTAACGAGAGGAGTGGTTCTCACCCAATGCTATTGCGTCTGTGAATAAAGTTTGTATATAAACCATGTCTTACCTGATTTTACCATTTTGTAACCGCTGATGATAGTATGAGTTTTTACCGAAACATGTCCGGAATAAAGAAAGCTGATTGAAGATGGTTTTTCAAAATATCAAATTGGGTGATCTTTATTGTTAAAACTTTTCCCGGAAATCCACCATCTGTATTCAAAATTAAAGTTAAAAGGTCACAAGCTTTCGGTGGTCATGCTACACACCTTTTCATGTGAGAATGATGAAATGTTGATTGAAATGAAAAAATGATTGAAATGTTCAGATCAGTAATGAATAAAATTCACCAAGATACCAGCACAAGACAACAAATCATAAAAATCAAGATAATTGATAATACTTGTGACTTTTTAGCTTTAATTTTGAATACAGATGGTGGATTTCCGGAAAAATAGTTTTAACAATATGTCACACCCATCTGGAAGAATATTTGGAATCATCAAAAATGGGTGATCTTTGCTTTAAATATATATATATATATATTATCTTGCAATATTATCTCGGAGCTGGCAGACATCTCCGAGCCGAACTTCGAGTCAAATTTATCAAAGAATGTCTAACAAAGCATTTGGTTCCAAAGTTCGCAAGATTCAAGGTTCCAGAAGCTCTCCAATCTTCCAAGTCTGCTATTCGCAAGGCTCACAGAGAGACCTTACAGAAGAATTTGGATGAGGCCAACAAAGATGTAAGATCAAAATCTTACTTGGTGAGTGAATCTCTCAAGGCTTTTAGTGACAAAGTGAGGACTATGGTTCAGGCTATCCTGGAGCACAAAATGAAACATTTAAGGACTCGAATTGAAAGTCTTCACTCTCGTAAACTTTCATCTTTAGCAAAGAGTCAGAATCCTGTGATTCCTCCTTCTGATAGGAAGCACAGTGGCACCACTGTCATTAATCTTCATACAATTTCTCAGATGAAGAAATAGAGATCTTGTCTCTCGGTGTGTCTATGTGTTGGCCTAGAACTAAAGTTAATATGAACATTCAGAAAGCTGAAGTTGAGTCCCTTGAGCACCAGCTCAATCTAATTGATTCCAAATTGATCACAGATGATTTTCTGAGCAAAATACGTAATGCTTTCAAAAGTTATTTTTCTAGGAATGCTGTTCCTAAGATTTGGTTGAACAAAATCAAACGTCTTCGTGATTTGTGCCGTAAGAAAGACATTGTAATTTCAAAATTTGACAAAGGAAATGGCATTCTCATAGATGATAAAGATACCTATTTGAAAAAGATGGATTCCATCCTATCTGATTTCACCAAGTTTAAATTGTACGTCGTTGACGAGCGCTGTAAGAAAAATCCCTTCATTTTTGAAGAAGATAAATTCAACAGAAAATTGGTTGAATTTGAAAAGAAAAAGTACAATAGCAGAGCCATTTCGTTAAAAATCAAATAGTCTGGATCTCAGCCAGCGCGTCTTAATGGATTACCGAAAGTTCATAAAAGTAATACTGACCCGCCCTACCGTCCGATTCTAAACATGGAAGATTCATATAAGAGCAATTTGTCGGAGTATCTTTGTCATCTATTGAAGCCATACTTACCAAAAACTTTTGTCATTAAAGACACGTTTGAGTTCGTTGATGAGATCAAAAAGTTTGATCTTGCTCAATTCGAAACTGCAGAAATGTGCAGTTTTGATGTGACGAACTTATTTGGTGACGTTCCCGTGTCCAAAACCATTGATCATATTTTGACGTTAATTGATTTTGATAACTTCGACCTTTCTCGAATAGCTTTGAAAGAGCTGCTAAATTTAGCGTGCACCAACATTATTTTTTCTTTTAATGGCAATCTCTATACTCAGTTTGACGGTATGGCTATGGACTCGAAGCTGGGTCCTACCATGGCTGCTTTCGCCATGGACAGTATGGAGCGCAAATTCAAAATTTTTTTAGGCAACCAGCCGCTGTTTTACAAAAGATATGTCGACGACTGTTTTTGCATTTTTCGTAATAGAAAAGAAATTGAGAATTTTCTTGAGTTTATCAATTCGTTGAGCAACAGCATCAAATTTACTGTTGATTATCAGTCAGACGATTCCTTGAGGTTTTTAGATACAAAAGTAACCATTGATCATGGCGATTTATTTGTCTCTTTTGCATTTAAAGATACAAATACCGGAATGTATATTCCTTCGTCTGCAATGGCTCCTTTTTCTTATAAAGTAGCGGCTTTCCGCTCTTTATTCTATCGAGCTTTCCGTATTTGCTCTCACGAATTCATTAAAAATAACATCATTGATGATATTTTGAAATTCAGTCGGTTGAATGGCTACTCTGATAAGTTAATGCTGAAAATCAAATATGAGGTTGAACGCAAGCCGAATAATAGACACACCGAGCATGAGAATGATCTAAAATTTATTCACTGGAATGTCCCTTTTCTTAGCAAGCGTGTCGAAGAGCTAAAGAAACGCATTTATACTGTCAATAAATCGTTACCTGAAAACTTGAAAATTAGATTGATTTTCAAAACTCTGAAAACCCTTGATTTTTGTCAGAACGTTGATGCTATTTCGAGTGAGCTCAAATCTGATATTGTGTACCTTTACAACCGTGATCGCTGCCAAATGCGATACGTTGACGTTACAACACGCCATTTAGCCACTCGGATAAACGAGCACATTTCTGGCAAACCGACCCCTACAGAGATATCTATGCACGTGCACAATCCGTCACGTGAGAATTTCAGCATCGTCGGTAGAACTAAATTTCCTAAAATTCTAGAAACGATATTGATCAAAAGCAACTTTGACACACTTGCTAACGAGAGGAGTGGATCTCACCCAATTAGACTTCATTTGTAAATTTCACCATAGTTTTCATTTTTGTATATAAGCCATTTCGTATCTGCTTTTACCATTTGATTGTAACGCTGATGATGGTATGACCTCAAATACCGAAACATGTCCGGAATAAAATCTCACTGCTGAGTACGATGGTTTTGAAAATAAAATATTTATATACATTTCTTATCAATGTTAGAAGACAAGGTAAAAAAAATTTTTATTAAAAGCTTTCGACAAAGTGTCTTTATCAATTCATACAACAACTAACACAGGCCAAAGAAGAAAGGACAGTGCATAATCAATATATCACAAAATTTTTAAATTGAATGAGGGAGTAGGAAAAAGAACAGCTATGATGGCAATACTGTTGTCATTTGCAAATTAGTGACAGATGAGATATCTAAATTTCAGTTGTACATTGCATTAATTTCAGGTTTTTTTGTAGAATAAAATTTCGTTCACACATTTTACGTTCATGAACATTGGCAAAGTTTCGTTGTAAAATTTCAATTTGCACATCGTCCTTAGTTGGCTTTAATCTATGTTTCATTTGAAAATGTTGGAAAACAAGGCTGTCTTTCTTATTTAGATGTTCAAATATACGCCTTCTAACAGTGCATTGTGTTTCACCGATGTAAGTCTGGTTGTACTTTTTACAAATAATTTTGTACACAATGTTTTTAAAATAGCAGACTTTTACCGTTACACAAACAATATTTGGTACAAGGAATGGCTTCTCTCTTTATGACTTGCCTAACAAGAGATGGAGGAATAACAAAAACAGGCTTTACATTTAGAATAGGGATTTTTCTCAACTCACGTCTTATTTGTTTCGATTGTTGTTCGTTTATAAATGGTATACGAATATAGGCCTGTTTATTATGAATTTTGCTGTGAAATGCTGCTGGTGTGACAGTGATGTACTTGTCGACAATAGATCTAGGGTAACCATTCAAAATGAATCTCTTTTTGATAAAATTTGCAGCTTTTTCAATTAGCATAGGGTTTGAACAGTTTCGATGTACTCTCAAACATTCATAGCGCATTAAATTAACTTTTCTTATAAAAGGAGCATGACTATCATGAGGTAAAACATGACCATTATGGTTCGGCTTCGTGTAAAATGAAGTGTAACATGAATTTTCTTTTATAGAAATAGAAGTGTCAAGAAATGGGATAATTAAATCATCAGGATGTTCTACTATAAACTGAAAACAATCATTAATACCATTCTCTGGCAATAACTCATCTAAAGGAGAAAATGAAATAGCAAAAATGTCATCGATATATCTTTTCCAGAGAATGAATCTATCGGGTTTAGTAGATAAAATTTGTTTTTCAATGTGAAATATGTAAATGATAGCGAGAATAGGTGACAAATAATTTCCCATTGCTAGTCCAGAAATTTGTTTATAAAAATGACCGTTGTAAAGAATGATAACAGAAGCAACTACCAGTTTCAAAAGATTAGAAAAATCGTGTTCATGGATTGGTGATAGAAAAGTAGATTCTTTGTGTTCAATGAAAAACTTCGTAACTATAGAAAACACATGGTTAGTACCAGTTAAGGGAATGGAGCCATACAAATTCTTCACATCAAAAGATCCAAAGTAAAAAGCATTATCAAAATCGAACGTAATTTCAGAAATAGATTTTAGAAAAGCGAAAGTATCTTTCAAATGAGTAGATGCAAAATTCAAAATAGGTAGCAAAAAATGGGCCAAAAATCGTGAAAGGTTTGTGCCTGGCGTATCTATTGCTGATATCAAAGGTCTTCCCTGCAAGGGAGTCTTGTGGTCTTTGGGTTGACTGGGAATAGGCTCGCTAGATTTTAACTTCAGAAGTACATTTTTCACATCATCACTTTGTCTCATTGCAATGTTTGAAAGCTCTTTATTAAATGATTTTTGTGCCGTGCAAGACAAAATTTGAGGTTTCTCTACATAATTTTGAAGATGAGGAGTTGCTAAACTTCCATATTCTGCATCATCAATAGCAATAATTCGTTTAGTTTTGTCTGATATGAGTAGTTTGATATTTGAAATTGATTTGATTCCCTTGATCAGCTGTGAATCATTGGATTTTGGAATTTTAGTTTTAGAAGTCATATATTTTATTTTATCATGCACAGACGAAATACATTGCTGTAACTCACAAGGAAGTGAAACATCAGTTGAATAGTAAGGGCGATTAGCAGGTGAAATGAAACACCAGCTTTCTTGCATCAATGGAGAGTCATTAGTCCTTAAATCATTATTATCATTACACAGATTTTGTTTAATTTGACGTTTCAGAGATTCAAAAGACGCATCAATTATAATGTTATTCCAAGAATTAGACTTTTTTGGAATTGTAATATACGATGGACCCTTTTCTAGTAACTTCAACTGAGAAGGTTCGAAAGTATGTGATGAAAGATTTGTGAAAGCTGTAATATTTGCACGTGATAACGAATTATCTAAAGGATTTTGTCCATCAATATTAGACGAGTAAGGATTTTCGTTAATGATTTCTTTGAATTAATAAGAGTTGTTTGACTACTAGAAGAAGCATTATTTTCTACCTCATGATTATGAAAATCAGAAATTCTCGTAAGATTTTCACTACGCAATAATTCTACATTATTATCAGCAGCACTAGATTCACAGCACTATATTCCACATTATGAATACCGAACACCGGATTCACTGAATATTTCCGGATGAGAAAGCACAGAAATTCCATTTGAATCTTCACAATTGCATTCTCCATCACAAAGTAGCCTTTAATAAAAATTTTTATTGACCTTGTTCTTACTGGTCAATGGCGAATAGTATCTATCTATCTATCTAGGTAAAGCTTTATTTTCTCACTAGGAGAGGCATACAATTACAAATAACTCAGAGTGTACAAAAATCATAAAAACGCATTACAATTGCGAACTGAATAAACAAAAGCAGTTCACACAAAATAAAAGAACACTCAAAGTTAGCCAAGTCCAAGATACCATACTATAGGTAACAAAAGAGGCAACGCCGATAAAGGAAAGGACATGGATAACAACCGAGAGATAAACTCACGTGTGGCTCAGCCAACCCCACACCAAACAGTGGTGGACACCGCCCCAAAATGAGGAGGGAGGCCTAGTAGACAGATGAGACGACCATCTACTCTCGAGGTGTCACGCAAACAAGGTAATAGAAACCATGTTGAAAATTGGGCATAACATTATAAATTCATGACATTAAGGGAAAAAATAATGATAGACTTACGTGCCCATCATAAAAGAGTCATAACATTAGAGCGATCCTAGGACCGCAAGAAGAGACAAATCCTGCAAATCATAGAAACTGAACTTGAGATATGGCATAAGGGAAGAAACAGATTTATCATGAAAAATGCCTCTGAACGAGACAATCAACGGGAAATGAAAAAGATGCTGCACATTAATATCCAATCTGCGAATATAGTTCAATATATTGCCATGAACATCTTGTGAACCGTATTTCGTCACCTTAGTCAAAAAGGATTCAGCAGCATTGAAGTCATTGCAAATTTGGACAGCCGAAAATTTGGAGCCGAAAACAGCAATAATGTCCGGTTTCACAAATGATTTACCGGATGGAATCTGCGGTTCAAGTGCGGAAAAGCTTGACTTTTCTCAACACATTTGAGCAAACGTTTCACCAAATGGTTGTGCCGTTTCACTCTAGCACAATGAGTACGGAAACATCGTTGAATAATGTGAGGCAACGATTCGCTCGACTGACAGCCAGCTCTGCAGGATGAAGGACCATCACGTAAGCGTCTTTTTACACGAGCCTGTGTAGGGTGGAGATTGTTTCGGAGCTTAAATCTTCTGATGAATAATCTGGGGTATACGCGATCCGGGCACTGAATCCATTTGGAAGAAGTAGGGTCACAAGATTTCAAACCAGTGCCATCATCAACAGAGTCGTGTAGCTTCTTGACCCACGCAGACTTGTGATCCGTTTTCGTCATGACAATTTGTGATCCCACCTTGACTGGACTTCGAGTCATTGTATTTGTCAGGCATGACGAAAGAAAATTGCCGGCCGATTTCACCATAGGTAGAGTGGATGCCAAGAAATTTTCTATCCTCTTTCTTCTCAGTAATGGAATCCAAGAAGATAGACATGGAATTCCAATACCTCCTGATGCAATTGATGCATGAAATACTGCTATAGAGGAATCTTTCGGTAGCCGCATCCACGCACGAATTGAGGATCGAATCATGCGGTCCCAATTTCGCAGGGTGTTCTTAGTGACCAGTCCAACAATCAGCTGATGCAAATACTTCGGCATAAGATAAGTTCTAAGAATTTCAATTCTCTGGTGTGGCTTAAGAAGAGCCGATGAAAGTTCTTGAAGAGCAGAGGAAAATTTAGCCCTTAAAGGAAATCCTGCTATGCCACGGTGGCTGAATTCGATACCAAGATAAGAGAATTGGTCATCAGGTCCAACAGAACGAATAGGAACACCATCATGAGTGCAAAAGTCAATAGAGCTCACTACACAACTTTTGATCGGAGCGTTCGAGCGAAGATGTAAACAGAATGATTCCTTCACGTTTAAAGATAAGCCAACCTTTGAGATACCTTCAGCTAGGCCATCAAGTTTTCTTTGCAACATCTCAGGGGGTCAGCAAAAAGTAGCAAGTCATCTGCATAAGCTAAAGACAAAACAAAGGAGGACAGGAAGGATACACCAATAGATGGTATTGCCTTATCGAGAGCGAACTTCATAACCATCAAGAAAATCAAAGGTGACAGCGGATCACCTTGACGAGCACTACGTTTTGGATTGATGCTCGAACCACAGACTGAAACACAACAAGAACTATAGAGCCATTTGAGGTATCTAAGCATTGGTGGAGGGAGACCGTGTGAAAGAGCCGAATTTAATATGGATTGGACAGAAACACAATCGAATGCCTTTGATAGATCTTGACATGCAAAAGACAAAGATTTACCTTTTGTTTGAGAGTGACGAAGAATAGCATGTAATAAAGATACCGCTTCCATAACACCATCTCTCCTCTGGAATGCAAACTGAAATTCTGGCAGTTTTATCGAAGATAGTAAGCGTCGAGCAATAACTTTATGGAAAGCTCTCATAAACAGAGGATACACAAATTGGACGGAAATCAGATGGACTTGTCGGAGTCTCGCATTTCGGAACAAAAGAAATCCGACTGGAAGTAAGATTTGATGGTAGAGATTCAAACAGCAGTAAAAGATTAAAAATAGCTTCACAAATAGTGGGATGGAGTTGAAGAAACTTCGGACAAACTTTATCAGGACCAACAGCAGTTCCAGATAAAGATAACAGGACAGATTTGATTTCAGAATAGGAAATAGGCGACCAGATCTCCCAAAAAATGTTTTCAAGAGGATCCATGGAGATGTTTGCAGAAGTACCTTCTGTTGAAAGGACATTGCACCAGAAGTCAGACATATCATCAGGAAAGCTAGAAAATGCCTTGAATGCCGTGCGCCATTTTCCAGAAATGACTGTGGATGCTGCATCGCCACGTCGTCTCTTCCATAAGCGTTGAATATGGGCATACTGTTTTGAGCGAATCTGTCTTTTGGATAGCTGTGAAGTTGAATTGTCTGCATTCGCCTTTCTATTTGGGGAAGACCAAGAAATTGGAAACAGATCTTCAAACCATTTGAAAAAGAGTTGAGACGCAGCCATTGTGTTTGAAGAACGAAGTGCCGTATTTATGCTGCTAAAATACTCGAAGTATTGAGCATCAGCAGGAATTTGAGCAATACGATTAATTATATGATCTAATATCTCTTTAGAAGAGTTCTTAGAAGAGTTTAGAAGAGAGACAGATGCATTTGAAGAGTCGTTAATATTCTCAATGTTGCTATTGTTTCCGATTCCAACATCATCTGCATTAATATTGCAAGGAGTGGATGAATTAACCGAAGAACAAATAGGAAAGCTTCTCTCACTTATAAGTTTATTCAATCGACATTTAATGCTTATCTCTGACCTGCCAGAAAAGAAAGTAACGTGATCTTTTATGAATTGCCCAAAGGCAAAGGAGGGATTACTTTGAACTTCTGCAGAGAGGAGATCCCACAAACATGCATCTTCAGAAGCTGTCCATTTAGTGCGGGCAACTTTAGTCACGCGACCGGAGGCAACTGATGCATGATACAGAGATGCGTGGACACGACGCTGATGTATGGAACAACCGGCAACAGTGCTAAAAGATCGATCACACCAGCAACAATCAGCTTTTTGTGCACCATGAACAATAGAAAGATTAATTCTCGGACTATCCTCTCTTTCTTCATTGGAAAAAGCAACAGAACTCTCAGGTACGGCACTTGCAACATCAGTGACAGAGTTGCTGGCTGGAAGTGGCTGATTTTTACATGAGTTTTTATGCCTAGTAAGACCAGATCTGTTTTTACATGCTTTCAAGCACCAAGGGCATTGAAGTTCTACCGACATAGCAAAGTGACTAAATTACAATGGCAACATAAAAGTCTGAAAACTGGTGACTGTAGAATGCTATGCTACATGAGAATAAAGTAAACTACATACTTGAAATATCTACATAACTGAACGGACTATAATGCTAAATCTGAACAGATTGAAGTAACAAAGAGATCTCACAAAATCTACCAAAAACATGTCAGAAAATGACCTAAGCATGAAATGAATAGAAAGCTGACTAGGAACTGGGCTGCATAATAGGGCCAAAACTCACCAAAAAAAGAATGAATCCAATGAATAACTGAAAGCCATCGGCGATTCAACAAATGCGTCAGAAAACGTGACCAACGAGGAACCACCCGAAGGACGAACGGAGAAAATCGAATAAATAGTTCACAAATCAATCTGCATTATGATATCAATGCCACAATATGTACAGTTTTTTGGTGTCGAACGATGATGAAACCAACCACACAAAAGAACAATAGTCCGAAGTAATGCAAATGATGCCAAATTAAACAGCTTGAATGCAGCAACACCGAATGAACACCAAATACTACCTAAAAAACTTCCAAAACTAATAGCAGCAACAGGAGAGCTGAATGATATCCGACCGTCCAACACGACGTCAGAAATCTATCAATATAATATGTATGTATATACAGTGGAAGATGGTTAATCGACAAGGTTCGGGATTAGTTAAACCTTGTCGATTATAGAAACCATACTCTATTTCCTTCTGTTCGAACATCACAACATGCTTGGTTCACGGCTATTAACCCGACTGTATAAAATATCAAATATTTGACAAGAAAAAGCAAGCAAAATTCAAAAACCAACCCTTTAGTATACATACTATATGTGTATAACAAATGTGCATTTAACACATAGTCTACATGAAACATCTAGGTTCTGCATTGTAATAGTATCTCATTTAATGAAAAAGTCCGTGATCTTTGCTTGCTTGTGAGATGTGGCAGCGAACACTAGGTTTTGCTGTTCATTGAGAGTCACTGTGCTCAACCCGTGCTCTTCAAAATATATTTTCAGCTCATCGATGTGTCGCAGGGCTTGAGCACGAGAAATCACAGTTCTTGAAACTTGACCCTCCTCATTGTCTTCTTTATCCTCGTCCTTCTCCTCTTCATCCTGAATACATTCCATGCCATCGTCGAATGTCACATAGAAAGGATCAAGCTGTAGGTTGTCGGTCTCGCCGGCACATTATGTGTAGAGGCATACCCAAAGCCACACTTGCGGAAGCAGATGCGGACGGTTTCACTGGACACATTTTTCCACGCTTTGAAGATGAGATAGATGGCGTCCAAAACTGAGATTGATTTAGAGGATTCTTGGGCAGTTTCCTCTAATCCAGCATCTAGGCGTTGCAGAATTTTGTCCATCAAGAGCCGTCGATAGTGAGCTTTCATACATCGGATTATTCTGCCGTCGAGGGGCTGAATGAAGGAGGAGTGCTCCGATTCATTCTCGAATTCGGGAATTTACCGAAAATTTTAAGTTACTCCCGAATTCCCGAAAATATGGACCCGAAATTCCTGAAAATTTCCATTATGCAGTATCTCTAACAAATATGATTTTTGGCATTGGGTTCAGTTGAAGTTAAACATCTTCAATAAATATCAACGTTCCCGAGTAATAATACGAGCGTATGATAGAAATTTATCTAAATTATCAATTTCAAACCTCTCGAGTCCTTTATCAATCCTCATTCCTTTATTCCATGAATTTTTCGGTAAAATATAGTTGATTCTGTTAAACAACGACGTACATGTACATGTACTTCCCAATCCCATGGTCTCGTGAATCGAAGAAGGCTACCGTATGATTTTGTAAATATCGAACTGGTAGAAAGTATACACTTTAAAGTTTATGAAAGTTATGCTATCAGTGCTGACGCAGAATTCGCCATTTTATACTCCTGTTATCGTCCTAAATACATATTAACATATCATTAATTATACTTGGCTTTCCCCGAACTTGTTAATAGTTAAATAATTTAATAGTTTTATCTCGCCATATCATACTGTATGAAATGTACTACGCACATGTAGAAAATTTTGTTTTCTGTTTCATGTCCGACTATCTATCTACGACGAGATCCTTCAAATAGCCATTTCTTGCGATATAAAGAAAGAGTTTTACGTGACCATGACGTGACCTGTATGTGGTTGCGTGTTGATGGATTTGGTGAATGATCTGTGCTTACATATTAATTGTGCGAATTTTAATAACTGATTAATTCAACGAACTGATTAGGTGTCAGTTGTCAACCTACAGACAGATTCCGTCCAAATCTCCGATTTTCTACTTCTTCCGTCTGTATAGAAGTATTCACAGACCACCCAGACATTCGCTTTTATCACTTTTTCGAAAATACACCTGAATTTTCGCCTTTATCGAGTGGCATTCGTTTTTTTCGCTTTTTTGGTAGAGCAGGAAAAAGTACTTCGTAGTACAGGCCTTCCTTACATGTTGACAACGCAACGTGACTTTTTGTCATGTTACCCTTTGCTTTAGTCATGCTACCATCCATGTGTTGCATTTAATGCATATCATGACGATTGCATAATCTTATGTAATAACTATATTATATAGGAATCGGAAAATGTGCCCTTATTCGCAAAAAAGTCATGTAACAATTCTTGAAGGCAAAATCTTGTCGCGGTGCGTTCCGGTGAATGCATAATTTTTACAGTAACTTTTGAGGCCATGGTGCTATAGGTTTTACACGAGTCTGAATTGATGCATTTTGAAAGTACATGCGGGTTACATGCTACAAATGAATGTCATCGAATTTATGAGTCAAGAAATTCGAGACATCAATCCATGTTGGCTTGCCAGAGATCATGGAAGGCCTACTATCGAGTTTTCTTAGAAGATTGATGTTGGATTAGTGAAACAAGCGGATCCGTTTATGCGAATGAGTGAAATGCATTGCATAATGTTGATAAATAGGCCTAATAAATTGACATGATCATATACACAATGGAATATTTTCTGTTGAATTTTTTATTGCACTGTCACTTTCACTGTGATTTTCGTGAAGTACGTGTAACTAGGAAAAAAGTTGATGTGTATAATAATCATTTTGCATTTACTGATAAAGACATTAATCTGATACTGATATGATCGGATATGTGTAGCCTATTTTCTTATAACCACCTGAAACTTTCTGAGTTATAGATTGAAGAATAGATGTACCAGTAGGCCTAATGCATTATTTTGTAAATAATTTGACTGCCGTTTACATTACTGCAGTCATACTGATTATGTCATACTTCACCCGCTATGTAATGCACATGTATTTTCATAGCTTCTGTGTGCTGAGCTGTGCGGTATCGACTTATCTCGTGTGCTTCAACAACTCGTGAATTCTGGCAAATGCGTCAGTAAATAGGAATGCCCACATAAAATTCAGCCAGAGAAAGTGGTGTCAACGATCTAAGACAATGAGAACCTTGCATCGTAGAGCTTGGACTTGCTTTTGGATAAATTATCTTGGCTATTTGTCATGTTTTGAATCGAATTGGAAAGAGCCAATATTGAAAAACATTGATATTATTTTTGTTTTCTTTATTTATTACAAAATAACGAAGACGAAAATAAAGTTAATATTTTTGAATATTGGCTATCTCCAATTCAATTGAAAGCTTGGACTTGGTTGCATATTTTAGTAGAGGCGCATGAAGCATGATCTTAATAATTGGCCTTTGAAGTAGGCTGCATAGTGATAGTTTTTTATGGAATATTTTCAAAGATTTAGGCTTATGAGTTCTGAAGAAAACTACAATGATTATCAGATGAAACCCTCTGTGTGCATTCTATCACTATAAAATAATTGCCATATTGATGTAAAACCTCAATAAGGATCCCTTACTCGTCATATGATCCATTTCGCATGACTTTAGTTGACAGACCCCTATCTAATAAATATACTTGAAAATACGTGTATCTATATTCTTGGGAATATTCAGATGAAAGAGATGTTCAAAGTTTTAGGCTAATTTAGCAGTTGGAAGCATGGTAGTAAGAGAAATTTCTTTAACCACATCAGAAATTATAAAATCATCTGCTGAATTTTCTAGCAGTATTTTTTTGATTTTTTCAACACTATGTTTCAACAATTCTATGAAACAATCTTGGAATCTACATTATTTGCCTAAAATCGAAGCAATCTAAATCATTGCTGGTTATATGTCTGATCATTAATAGAACAGAAAATCTAGTTTTATGTATAAATATGGTCTGATGCATTTGCGAATCGTTTAACAAGATGCAAGAAAAATACCTCCTAAGAGGTACTCCGACAAGTTATCATTTTTGTATCAGAAAGTATTATTCGCAATCTACACAGGTTCGTAGTATTCGTGGTAGTGTATGGTTTGATGGCATATTATGTCCTTGTAAAGCTATTCTACATTGCTTGATGTAAAAATTTTTACGGTTTATTTCGCTTTTCTAAGTTAAGAATTCGTTTTTTTCGCTTTTTTAAAATTCGAATCGGCTGGGTGGTCTGTATTCAGAAAAAAGAAGTATAGAAGAAAATGACTCAGTTGAAACAAAAAGAAAAAAAGATGGTGTCTTTGATTGACCAATTTGTTGTCAAAGAGTCATCTTCCAAATAGCTTCAGACCTTCGTGAAAATAGATGAATGTGGATAAACTGAGTATTTTTTGTAATAAAATATATGTGCATGTACTTGTTGAGCAATGGCAGTAGTACAGTGCTTAGATGAAAATAGATAATACATGTGCAACATAGATATGACGTTTCTTCATTGTATGCCGATTAATTAATATCTTCTGTGTGTTGCTGTACGCTTTAAGTTGTTGAAGTATTCAGATTTGTTTATAGTATCTCAAAGCTTCCATTCATTTTTAAACCCAAGCACATGAAGATAAGCTTTATGAAGACTATTATACACAATATTTGAAGAAATGTATGGGATATGCGTGTGGCTAGTCTGTAGGGGTCTTAACTAGTCTGTTCCCGGGGATCAAAATACTTACAGATGCATTAAATTAATGTACTGATATATTGATTAATGAATAATATCCCATTAACGGTTTCTATGCCGTTTTAATGTGATAGTCCATCATTCCCGAAAATTTCAGCCATTCGGGAATTCCTGAAAATTCGGAGGGTATGTCGCTCGGAGCACTGAAGGAGGTTGTGTTGGGGGGCAGAAAAATCAGCTCGATGTTCGTCAGCCTCACGTCACTTGGATGAGCTGTACAATGATCCAAGATGATTGCGATTCTTCTGTCGGTGAGTCGCATTCGAACATCAATTTGGCTTAGCCAGGCAGTGAAGATTTTGGACGTCATCCAAGCTGACTTGTTTGCATCGTAATCCACTGGAAAG
Organism: Prostheceraeus crozeri; assembly: GCA_907163375.1. Classification (NCBI taxonomy): domain Eukaryota; kingdom Metazoa; phylum Platyhelminthes; order Polycladida; family Euryleptidae; genus Prostheceraeus; species Prostheceraeus crozeri. The sequence continues at coordinate 80,778 of CAJQUW010011496.1, read as the reverse complement.
AATTGAATGTTCTTGAAGCATCGCGGTTTCTTGGATGTCCCTATGACCAGCGGCTTCATAAGATCTGAGCCTGTCATATTGGCCGTGAGAAGGATTGTCAATCGTTCTTTTCTCTTCTTAGAGCCCGATATTGAATCACCTTGTTTCATCAACGAACTGTCCGGAGTAGCACGATGGTATAGTCCAGTTTCATCTGTATTGTAGACGTCATCCGAACCGTATCGGGCAAGAATGTCAGGCAGCACATTTCGAAGCCACGAATCAGCCCCGGTGACATCAGCGTCCGCCTTCTCACCATGTAATTTCTTGAAGGTCAAGTTGTTTCTTGATTTGAACCCGGCAAGCCATCCAGTTGAGAACTCACAATCAAGGTTCTCTCCAGTCGTTTCCTGATGCTCACGAGCCAGTGATTGAGCTTTTTGAATCAATAACGGACCAGAAATTTCAGCTTTCCGGTTCCGCATCTTTGAAAACCATTTCAGGAGTTGCGATTCAATGTCTGGAAGATTGCCGGATCGCTTCCTTTTCCGTTCCATGTTCTCGTTCGCAGTCACATCCTCAAGGATTTTTACCTTGTTCTTAAGAATTCGGCACACTTGTGAGCGACTGATTTGAAACTTTTTCTCGAGTTCGGCGGCCTTCATCCCAGAATTACTCCGTTCGATCACAGCTCGCTTTTCCTTAATGGACAGATCATGTCGTTTTCTCTTAGCAGCAGGTGGGAAATCGTTGAGCTCCATGACTAAGTCACCGACGCGACGCGTAGAACTTTCTTGAAATCGACGCAGACAGTGTTGACAGAAATGATTCCAATCTCTCGATCACAGTCCCATTACATAGTAGAAGCTCGGAAAAAACCTGTGAGAATCCGACGCAGGCAACAGCCAATCAGGAAGCGGAAAGCGGTTAAGAAGTAAGCGCTGAAAGCCACAACATTGGAGAGTATATATGAAAAGTCACGTGAGTGCTGCATCACGACCATGGCATTTACCATGGCAATATTATCAAATTAAATCAAATCTTCTTTTTTTAAGTAACTATAAAATGAGCGATGGAATGATAACTATCTACAAACTAAGGAAAACAAGTTTGCTGTAAGGCCGAATCAAAGAAGATCTGCATGGAACTTTTGCATTTTAATACTTGACCCTTTTTCTATCATTCCAACCACAATAGCACAATATTATAATTTTAATTATGTGATGCTTTGCCTTCGATTTCAATGTTGTTGCACATAAATACCTCTAAACTGACATTATTTCGAATGAGATATGATATGGGAATTGTTAAAAATGTACGTTTAAATACTATCTTCTGAAAGTTTGTCTTCACTAAGAAAATAGGTCGGCTGATTTATAAAAGTATGAATTGGGAATCTACATTTTATGTTGAGTTTACCAAATAACAAAGTTAATCTTTAAATATCGTCCATTCGGCAGATAGCCGCGTTGAAACATTTTCTCCGCTTTCGAGGAGGAGTGTTCACTGCGAAGTTATAAGCAGATGCCTGATGCAAACCGTCGGTAGCATCTGTTCCGGCACCACCTCTTGTGGTAGCATCTCCCGTTGTATTTACAGCAAAAATACCACCATTTATTACAGACAATGCCTCCGTGAATATTAAAAACCTCTTTGCTGTTCCTATACGTACAGATGCAGTGTAGCAGGGATCACGTAGTCAATGTTTGTATGCTTACTCCCGAAGCACTGGAGTGGAGCTTTACACTCCGATACAAATACACTGATTGCCGATGAATGGTGAATTTGAAACCTTTTTGGAATTGTAAATCCGCTGATTAACTTGCAATTACAAAACATCCCTCTAAGTTGAGTAAAACACATTCGAATTTTAGATAAGGGCCATAGTTACATTATTTATTCGGTCTTTTTGTAAACTAAAAATTAAAAACTTTCTTTAGCAATTCAGCTCTAACTTAACTATCACACTCATTACATTTATTTCATGAAGCATGACTGATTCACAGGCTTCCCGTTGGGTATTGGGATTCCCATTGGGATTGGGCCACCAAAAATTTAATAAGGTAGCACTACCAGGTCTTGTCCACGAAAGAAATGACATACAAAAATTAAGAAAAATGAGCATATGTTTCATACTAGCCCATTATGGAAGGAATTTATTCTTTATTACTGAAAGTTGCTTCAATTGATAATTAATAGGTATGTTTTGGAAGCACAATGCTAAAATAATGCAATGACATCTATAGAACACTATAGGCCTAATTTTTTCTTCAGGTCTTTAGGAATAAGCCTAAATGAATTTGTGGTTTTGTTTTCCTCTTTCATTCCATCCTCGAAATCAAGTTAACATTCATTTGAAACTTGTGATTCAGATTATCGCACATCGTTATTTCTTTCTGATCTATTGACGTGAATGCATGCAATTGTGAAATTACCGGGACAATGAAAAAAATTCAGCAAAATTTGCAAAAGGAATGATAATTTAAAAATAAGGAGGAAATAAAGGATAAGGTGGAAAAATGAGAAATGGAGAATGATTTTCGGTAAAGCGGAGAATAATGAGAATAAAGAAACTCCTGGAATCACGTTCGGATTTAGAAATAGGCATGGAAGCCTGAGATTGAATCGAAAATTCTTGGAAATTTTTTTTAGAGAAAGATCAAGTGGGAGTGAACGTAAACCTAATTTTAATTGAAGTCGTCAGTAGAGCTGTGAAATTTGATTTTGCGTATCAGAATTGTTTTGTCAAAAACGTCGCCGTCCGGACCATTACTCTCTTGGACAAGCCCAGCAGAGACCGTACCCCACATTATTCTGAAGAAACTAAGCAACTAACAAAATTCCTCAACTGAAAGAGGTAGCAAACAGAATTCTATCAATCCCTGGATCCAGGGCGGATTTAGACAATATTTAGTGAAACTGGAATAACAATTTTCCCTTAGCGTCGACGCATATATGCCCAGACCTAGTATGAGCCCTGGTGTACCTCCAATATCAGGAACGAGTACAACATCCGTTGAAATATCTGTTGATTTCGGGAAATGCAGACCGTACAATATCAGGGGAGGTATTGAAAAGGGTTCTCGATTACGAGAACGAGTAGGCCAACTATACATATGTGCAAGTACCTACTTCGAGCAAGTTCTGTAGATATTTTTGTAATCAATGATTTGTTTTACGGATTTATTGATTGATTCATGCTACCAATGTCATCCTCAGTAAATAAAGAATCTATTATTATTAAGGATGCTTTAAGGTTTTTTTATACAGACCGTTTCCTAAATCGTTGCACAGCACAAAAATTCCTGCGTGTTTTGTATAGACTATTCTCATCAAATGTAATCGCAAACTGATAACTAATTTCTAAATTGATTTACTTGGTCAGCCGAGACACTTGGTTTAGAAAACAGTGTGGTTTGCTTAAATAAATGAAGTAATGAGTGATGGTCTGTTTTGTTATTTTGAGATATCATGTTGAGATATCACTCAGTCGTGTCATCATTGATGAGCTGCTCCTGTCGATCCATTTGTCGGACGCAGGCGTCAGCATTCCTACGGCGCAAAGAAAATGTTTTTGTTTATTGTCAACTGGTGCAGACGAGACAAGTCCTCCTCTGATCTGATATTAAAAATCTTCTGATCTCAAGTGTGGGAAATGATGACTCAACCAATGACTGAGTATGGCAATGTTACAAATTTGAAGCCTGCCATTGAAAAGATGGGTACATATTCTCGGAGCTGATTAGACAAGCATCCTTTTAAATCCAAACTAGAAAAACTCCAGCATTAATGCAACAAAATATATTTTTAATAGTTGTCTGTTGTTGACCGCAGAAAACATTGCTTCATCCAACAAATAGCGCAAAATCAGGTAAAAGTGTAAGCTGAATGAAATAGTGCCAAATGTTGTCGAAATTCGAAAAAATGAGAGCTGATCGAAGGCGCGATTCAGTGGTGATAATCTTAATTTTCTATAGTGTGAAACTTCGTCTGTAGGCATCATTGAAGATAAAGGCTCTTGCAATCATACACATGTCAACAGAGTCACGAGTGGTGTTTCCATTACTTTCGAGTCGGCGAAATTTGAGATAGTGCTAACATTCGTGTACTTTGAGAGAACGAACAGGTAACCTATACGTTTGGTAACATATGAAAGAACTGGAGTGCAACTAGGAAACGCTTCTCTAGTTGCAGAACAAATTCTGCAAACACCTGATGATGATATACGTCCACTTGCTTGAGCTTTTCATAAATCGAAATGCGATGATACAGCAGCTGAGAAGATTATCACTACAATGTAATCTGGGAGTATAACATGCAGATCTATCATCAAATGAGCAATTTTAGAAGGCTCATCGTATTCCTTTCAAGCACATTCCCTTTAAACGCATGCAATTTCGTCTACTTTCCGTTATCACCCAAAGTTACATTTACTCGTTATTATATTTTACTAGACACGTGGCATGCAGCAATGCCAATTACATGCAACAGCAGACAAACTATACTCACACGAAGTGAACAGTGAATTTGACGAAAAATACTACAGCGAATTATGAAATAACTTCAGAAACACAATTCTTCGAAGTATGGGTTGAAAAAGTCAACAGTTTTCAATTCAACTGCTTTCATGAGAGTTCTTAGGAAATATGTTCTCTCTTAGGAATTATCTAACGACAAGGTTTCACAGTCGCAAGCACTTTTGCGTGTCTGGTCCGTTTAATGGGTAGCCAAAAGTGAATAGCAGAAAGAAGATGAGTCAACAATACCATGAAGGTCCAACATTGTACGAGCGTATGTATCAAATATTGTTTTACATACAAATCTCAAAACAGAAAACATCTTATCTATTTACATCTACAAAATAAAATAAAGTACAAAAGCTGCGATGCATGGCTTGTGAGGACGTGTCCAGAAGACTTTCGTTGGTTAGGCAAATAAACACCGCACAAGTGTAAACGTGCGATTCAACAATTGAATATGCATATATAATTGATGTATATATTGATATTCCTATATCTCTTATTCCATATGATGGGCTGCGACACATATCCTTAGTTAAATTTAGAACAAAATTGAAGAAACTACTCAATTCTCTGAAATGTAGGTCTAGAAGTAGGAATGTAGGTCTACACCGAGGCCTGCATGTAGGCTGGGTTATAGGCCCATGTGTTTTTAGACAACCAATACAATCACTGTAGAAGTATCATTGACAACATTTTTGATGCTAGGATTCTTGCTTGGATTCGGTTGTGTTAAGATCCCAGCGCAAATTCCTCTTGGGATTGTGCTGGACTACCATGTCCACCGACAACCCTGCTGATTCAGCCTCTCGTTCAAATATTTGTGAAAGAATATAATGGAACACTTCGGGAATTCATATTTGGACCCTTTCATTGCCCTCACAAACAGAGACTCTGACCATTTCACCTCCAACTTTGCATGACTGTTCACCATTATCTCATGAAGTGGTTGTGACTGATTGTATTTTAGTGTCTTCTGATTCTATTCTTTCATTTAACACTGCAGCAGTAAATAGGTCGACTACATGACAGAATGAGTTGAATTTTATATTGCCATTGGAAAAGGCATCCAAAACGTGACATGATGACATGTTCTGAACGTAAAAGGAAATACTGAGTTATGGCTTTTTGCATATTTTCCTAATTGCGTATAATTGGATTTGACTCACCAGTCACGCTGCATTTCAATATTATTTTAGATAAAGCATGAGTTCTTTGTCAACTTGACACAGCAACTATTTACATTGATAGATTAGAGAATGAGCAACAGCAAGGGAAAGATATCATATAAGAGATCGGTCACTTTAGCACGCATGGAAATAAAATATTTGCGAAAATTTAAATGAGCAAAACGGCTCTGTAATAAATATGTATAGAATTTAAACAAACACAGTGTAAATCTGACATCACTTCCATAGAGCGCTTTCTTCGTTGGAAAGGAAGTGAAACAGCAAGCAGCTTTCCTACATATGCTCGAGAAAGGTGGGCGATGAAAAAATGTGCTTGGAGACAAGCATGGAGAAATGTCATCTTCTCTGACGAATCTCGCTTTAGACGCATGAACAACGACAGGCGTGTGCGAGTATGGAGAGAAATGGGTCAAAGGATGGCGGAGAGGAGCTGCAAGGCTTCAGTTCAAGCGATGGGAGGGTCTATCCACGTTTGGGGAGCCATCTGGTTTGGTGGAAGAATCAAGTTGACTATCTTAAAGAGCTTTGTAAACGGAAAGACTTATACCGATCTTCTCAAGCGATTTTTCGATGACGAGGAAACACCAAGCAATCACCTCTTTCAGGATGATAATGCTCCTGCACATCGGTCTGTACAAGTTGAACGTTTTTGTTCCAGCCACAGCATCAGAAGACTTGACTGGCCTTCAAGATCTCCTGATCTTAATCCTATAGAGCACCTGTGGGATCTCATGAATCGTCGGATCAGTAAAAGAGGACACATTGACTCCTTGAAGAGCCTAGAAGAAGCGATTGTGGAGGAGTGGAACGCAATTCCTGAATCCATCATCAACAGCTTGATTGACAGTATGCAGAGAAGAGTTCGAGCTGTGATCACTGGCAAGGGAAGTCACACCCGGTATTAGTGTGCCCTGGCATCCTTGTCATTTAATGTGGGAATATATGCTGTTCATATTTATTGTAAAAGATCAAAGTTTTTATTGTGTCTTTCTCAAGCTATCGAAGTGCGGCAAGTCTTTTGGAATTTAGTGTATATATATATATATATATACTCATTGACATAATTAATGAAACAAACTATCATTGGCTTGAATTGAAGTTTGTTTCATTTTTTTCTCATGTATGATCTCAGGTATGATGCAATATCTCGCTTTCTATGTATTACCATTCAACACATTAGCGAATGGAGAAAGATCTGTGGTGGTCAAATTTCAAATTTTGATATCGATACAACTGTCACAATTGCTTTTACAAATTGAACATAAACGTGAACTGAAATCCAGCTTTTGTAAAATAAAATGGCACACGATCAGTTTACCAGAGGTTTGGCTATTGGAATGATTCGTTGTGGTAGAAGTTGTGCGAGTGTTGCCGAAGAGCTGCAACTATCGAGAGTCGTTGTTTGGAGGTGGTGAACGTTACATTGAAACGTAATAACGTTACACAAACTATATTTTATCATTGTAAACAGCCATCCAAGGTCTCAAGAGGAACCTCGCGAGTATCGCGACACAAACTTTGATAAATTTCGTATCATATCGTGTGTATCTGACATCAATTTATCTAAAAGCACTACTGGTCGCTTTTATGAGAGCAACGCTATATCGCACGTAAATACTAAATTCCAATGACGCATTTTGTAGTGCAGTATATTGAATAGGTTGGCATCAATTTAGCGGATAAAATAAATAAAATATATCTATATGGTTTATGTAGAGGCTCTGAAGCTACAGCTTGCATGTTTCATTTGCTTTGCTATTCTTCATAAGTGAATCAATAATAAATTAGAGTCTGTTGTAACAAAGTTGCACGATTTGCTATGAAAATCGAATAGCGCCTACTTATGAGAAAAAGCCTACGAATTGAAAGATTTGATCGAGGCCATGATACCATATAAGCAAAGTTGAAATCAAATTAGCATCCTAGTTGTTGGAAAAAAGTTCGTGAATTGCCCTAGCAGTGGCATGTGCTGCATGGTTGCCGCCATGGAGTCAAGTCAAAATAGTCCTCTGGGAAATTGTCTTTGATAAAACTGTTTTTTGGTCTTTTTTAATGGCTTTGATAAAACTTCCAGAAAAAGTCTCGAGATAAAATGCAAATAACAGAAACGTCGTCACTTACATCTGAAACCTACGCTTCTGCTAAATTTTCAGCGGAAAATTAATGGTCTGAGTTTGAAACCAGGTATAAGTAGGCCTACTTCCACTGGCAGTCAGAGGCTACTTGTTTTCCGAATAAAAATTTTAACGGAAACATAGTTTTTGATGCTGCTGAGACCGTCTCTGTTATTCATATTTTCTTGAGCCTTACCCTGGTACAGGTTTACTGAAGCCGAATTTTAGGACCATTTCGTGAAAATAGCATTTTGACAGGGAGCTAAAGTCACACTTTACCTTCAGATTGCCATCTCATTTGTCATGTGATCATGATGCTCAAACTGAGTGGGTAATTCTGCAAGTCTCCATGGGAAACGTAAGCTTTCCAAATCATGATTAGAAATGTACGTGCCCTCTTGTATGCATTTGTGACTTCTTGAACTGTAATCTTCGTTGCTGTACTATCAACCGCATGTCAAGTCATTTCTGCTAAGGAACTGAGTTGAAAGCTTGAGTTATAAACAGACTACCCTGCAGACAAGAGTCTTCGGGAAATCATACCTGTCTGAAAGAATGTTTCATCCATAAAAATGTAGTCTGAATGTAGCGCGCCATCGGTGTTAAATCGTTAGATGGTCGACGCACGTTGTTTCGCAAACTTTTGGTTTGATACTTTGCTACCTGTGATCATGTAAGCATCATCCGAGGGCGAATCTGCAGACGAAACCATTCTGTAGTGTTCGTACAGCACATCAATCAGAGTTTAAATTTAGCCGACTAGTTTTATAACTAATGTCGTGTAATACGCAGTAAATTAATGGCATCACTTGAAATATTTTGGGGTAGACTTAAACACATAAGCAGATAATATGAACATTATGATGTCTCTGAAATGCCGACTTGTGTATTACGGTTTCAGTTCTTAACTATTTTACAGTACATGTCTCTGCAAGAACTCATGAAATCAATTTGAATGGTGAGGGAACCTTGCATTCATCTGTTTTCTCCCAAGATAAAGCAATTTTAAAATAACTGAAAGAAAAATACCCTCATCACTACTGCCTACTTTTATCAGCAGTAAGACAGGAACATCTCACCATTCATCTGAAAAATCCCGAGAAAGCATGGGAGGACGTCAAAGTGTTGTACTGAGGCTAACTGGAGCATGTGAAGCCGAAGTAACTTCCACTTCAGCCAAATGTAAATCCGGATTTCGTACGTGTAACGTTATTACGCTTCAGCTGTAACGTTATTACGTTCCCTTTCTTAAGATTGCTACTAGAGGAATGCACGAATTCAATTCCAACAACTTCTGTGATGTTGATATCATGATCTTCAACTTTGATTTCATGGAATAATGGCATCGATCAAATCTTTCAATTCGCAGACTTTTTCACATAAGTAACCACTACTCGATGTTCATGTCAATTCGTGTAACGCTATTACGTTTGACCTTAATTAGTTATTTCGTCACAAAGAAAGAATGGTAAAGCAAATCGAGCATCCAAACATTAATTTCAGGGAATCTGCTAGCTATTCTGCCTCGTAGATCGATACCTACCTGTTAATATCTACTACAAAAATGTTTTTGAAATGTAGTAAATGCGTGCGATGTAACGTTATTACGCATGGAATTGCTCATATATATATAACATTGATAAGAAATTCTTACTGGTCAATGGCGAAGAGTATCTATCTATCTATATATATGGGAGTCGTACTTTTCGTCGACAGGTTCATATCGTCGACACTATGAACGTTCATTTCGTCGACACGTTCATTTCGTCGACAAGTTCATTTCGTCGACAAGTTCATTTCATAGACATTTCTATGCTTTCATATAATTTATAGTTAATGGATAAATTAGATTTAACTTGTACATTTGTTTATTAATCTTCTATATTACATTAATGGATAAATTAGATATAACTTGCGCATTTCTTTATTAATCTTCTATATTACATTAATGGATAAATTAGATATAACTTGCGCATTTCTTTATTAATCTTTTATATTACATTAATGGATAAATTAGATATAACTAGCACATTTCTTAATTAATCTTCTATATTACATGCAAATATCACGAAAATTCTTCAAACTTCGAAATTTTTTGCAAATCATTGATGATAATTTTGATGTTTTCTTCATGACTATTATTTTAGCTAGATTAAGTTTAATTATTCAAATTATGTAAATTACTGTTTTACTTGTCTTATTCGAACTCTCGTAATGAATTTATCAATAAATGATTTAGTGTGAATTATATTGATATCATCGAAATCTTTAGATGTTTGTATTTAGTTTTCATTTGTCTGAAAGAAAAATGCAACTATGTGAGACAACTTTGAATATTTTATTCTCAATATTCATGAAAATTCAGTTTCTTACTAAACATGTTAATGTTCTTTCAGAAATATTCTTTAAACTTCGAAATTATAAATTGTACGCATCAAAGCAAATATAAAAAACTGTAAAAGAAGTTCATGCCATCACAATATTCATTGACACTGCTTGCAAGTAATCCATCACGGGCATTTCTCCATCTGAATATAGTTTGTGGAGGTTCAATAATGCTTTTTCATGTTCGTGTCGCTTTCTTGACTTTTTGCCGGAATTGCTCCTTGCTTCATAAAAGTTTTAATAGCATGCTCCATTTTTGTTTGATTCGAAGAAAGTAAGTTTGCCAATTCATATAAGCCTAAATGACTACGTCCCCCGATTATGCTGATTATGTGATGGTGACTTTCGATAGCATTGTTCGTGCGATCCAAACCTTCTCGTAGACACTCAAACACATTCCATTGGTCAATCTTAAACTTTGGATTCCTCCGAACTTCTTTTGAGCCGCTAAAACGTATAAGCTGCCCACGCACAAAAGTTTTGTCAAAATAATCAGTTAGTTTTTGCTCATTTACAAGGTTGCTGATTTCTTTGAAGGCATCAACTATGTCACTTTCTTTTAGGAAAGAAATGGCTACCATCATTTTGACACTGTCTTTGAAGGAAATGTCATCTTTGTATCTTTTGTACAGGCCGAACTTTTTTACTTTCCTGTCAACGGCTTGAGCTAAATGGAATAAGCAGAATTTGACTCTTCCATCAGGAAAATAGGACAAAAACGCATTGACTGATGCCAGCTCAAAGTCGACATGCAACCATACATTTTCTGTGGTAGGTATTCCTAATTGACAAGTTTGATCTAAAATATTCGACCATAATTTCTTGTAATCGTTCTCAGATTTACCTGACATCAACACATAAATATCTCTTTCCCAACACAGTCACGAGTTGATAGAAGAGATATGGAACGATTTCATACGTTGCATCCATACTCCATTTTTTGCAACCCATCAACCGCTTTAAGTTCATTTCTGTCCCCAGAATGATAAGTCTTTCGTCATCTTTAGTATCAACTAAACAGAACTTTTCTTCTGCAACTGTCATTAAGTCCAACGTGTCTGGCTCGACGAGCTTGTGCTTTCGCCGCTCTCTGCGTGAAGTTTGCAAAGCAGTTGTGGTTGATGGTAAAACTTCTTCGGTCTTTCTTTTGCCGTATACTCTGTGCACGATCTGACATAGGTTAGCAAACCTCTGCTCAGTTGTCATTTGTTTGATGTCATTCATCAGTTTTATTCCCTCAACATTTGGTTTATCATGTAGATGCACATTTGATGTTGGTACTGTAATTAGCTGTGATGTGACGTTATTCATTGTTATTCTTGCCTTACACTTTCTCTCAGTGGCATCTGAGCATTTCCAATACGTTTTATCGTTTCTTGTTCTATCAACTATATAACTAAATTCTTCAAAAATTAGTAGTGGCTTATCTTTCGTTGTTTTTGTGAATTGGAAGTTCATTGCGACGAGGTTCCTATTGCAATGACTGCCACCGAAATAGATACTAGCAATGCGAATTCAAGTTTGAATTCTAAATCAAACTGCGCCTGTCCATGGAAATGGACTGTGATTAAGCTATAATGCAAATGAACTACGATGCAACGTTATGATATCAAAGCGATTGAGTAGAAACCATAGATGTGAAAAATGAAGATGCATAGTCTTCCATAAAATGATATTTCTATATCTTAGAAAATAACAAAACCATAGAAAGTCTACTATAATCTACTTCTATGGACTATATAGCTATCAAGAGTGATAGAGCTCCGCATAGAAGTCCAATATAAAAAATAATTGAGAGATTTCTGAAATTATCGTACACTGCTGCAATTGTCGACGAAATGAATCTGTCGACGATATGAACCTGTCGACGATATGAACGTTTTCCTCAAAAATGGTTGTCGACGAAATGAACGTGTCGACGAAAACGACTAGATCCATATATATATATATATATATATATATATATATATATATATAAATATATATATATATATATATATATATATATATATATATTTCCCTTTCTCACTCAACCTGCGGCCTCAAAGCGGTGAAAGGGTGAAAACGGAGTCGCAATAAGGCTTTGTCGTCTGAAGCTCATGCTTCTTTGGGTTCTACCTTGTCGGAAAGGTTTATTGTCGGCGGTTTGTGACCGTGCTCCGGCTAACTAGCAGGCTCTGGAATATTATTTTTATTTTACTTGTCATTGAATTTATTTATGTTTGATTAATTTTTCATTCTTTTTCTCCACGTTTGTTTATTTTCAATGTGTGGTGAGCTTCGGCCGTCCCAATTAACACCACCCCTTGGTTTGCGAGATATGAACAGTCATCAGATGTTTCATGTTGTTGAATCAGGTTTTGGGCATGGCACTTATTTGGCTCATTTGTGATCGAACTTCCTTCCACTGCTCTCTTTTGCACTTCCCCATTTGTTGCAGGTTAAGGTGTGACAGATCCAACGTATTCACGGCATACGGGCGTCAGGTAGTTCGAGGGTCCCGAACCCACTGGTAATGCTTTGGGAGGCAGGCCCGGTCAACTGCTCGAAAAAAGGCGGCACAGTTCCACTGCCACGGACATGCGTGGGTAGCTTTACTGAGGGGTTTAGCCCGTGTAGCTGTATCCGGTTCCTCTGTGGCCTACCTGACTTGTACCCATTGTTACGGCAAAGGGGTTCTCATTTGGGTTTCTTCAAGCTTTTGCGACATAAACTGTGCCTATAAGTGTCTTTTTTGCGCATTATATATTGCAGCTTTGTTGCTATTATTTACGTTTTTCTGATGCCTTCCAAAATTTCTTGTATCACTTTGTTGTACAGTATAATTTTCGTTTATTTGATTGATATTCTATGAGAAATTATGAAAATGAGAAAGACACACGAGAAACGTAGTCAAGCCGTCAAGCTCAAAACCCCTCTCAGGATCAGCTTCAGCAACGTAAGAGGACTGAGGTCCAATTACGACGACATCAACATCTTCCTGCAAGGTAAGTCACCAGATCTTCTAGCCCTGTCGGAAACCAGGTTAGATCCCAGTGTGTCATCAAGCGACGTTACTCCTGATGGATACATATTTCACCGGATGGATAAAGCACCTTGTCATGGTCTTGGAGTCTATGCCAAGACAAGCCTTCCCTTGAGAAGGCTTCGTAGCTCAGAGGATCCAAGGCATGAGTATCTTGCCTTCATTGCGCCGCTGCAGAAGACCACTCTTCTTCTATTTTTCCTATACCGCTCTCGATCAACTAATGCGGATATTTTCAATGTTCTTTCTGACAAGGTCGATTCTCTTCTACAAGAGTATCCCAGCGCTGAAGTTGCCGTTTTTGGTGACTTCAACGTGCACAATGTTGACTGGCTTGTGCACTCACGCACCACCCATCTCTCCGGTCAGGCAGCCCAGGATTTCGCTGTCTCTCACAACCTTAGTCAAATTGTCACTTGGTTGGTAGGGTATGCTCCTCGTATCCGGTAGTGGGTAATTCAAGGGAAAATATATTTCTGCGGATACTATAATATATTAAAATACAAATAACGCCCGACGTTTCGCTGTCAACCAGCTTGATCACGAGCAAAATTTATAATGGCACAAAGGTGATAAAAACTGGAAACGTGCGCAGAATGGAGTTACACGTCAGTGCGGGATAGTCACGTGATTAATCAAGGTCACCTAAACATGTTAAGGGGTCTTGAGGTGCTACTTTTACGATACAAGTAGTGATGCTAAAAGTTCAAAAGCTAAACGAGAAGTGAAGCAAAGTAGTAGCGCACACACATCAGCAGACAGATAATTTCCTACCGATGCAGCCATTCATGAGGGCCGTTGAGTTCACCTCGCTTATACAAATGGCTTCAAGATAGGTCCGTTTATGCCAACTTCTCACATTATGATGCAATACTTCCCATTTGATATTGTGCTGGACGATATGCTGCGGATGAGATTCTTTGAAATAGTTAAACACTGTAGATGATTCTCTCTTGAAGTGCTCGTGAAGTCGAGATTGCACAGTGCGTGTTGTCTCCCCAATGTAAATTTTGTCACAAATAGAACATGAAATTCTGTATATGGCCCATTTACTAAAACATCTACCTTTCTGTTTTGCAGAGGAGCACGTTTCACAGGCTGTCGAGCATTCCTTTCGTTCTTTAGGAGGATGTAGGATTCTTTTGAGGGATCTTCCAGAGGTGAAACAAATACGAATTTTCTCAGTGAGACCAGTCCTTCGTAATACTCCTAGGACTTTTCTTTTGTGATCCTCACCAAGGAAAGGAACTTTAAGGACACTTTTGTTTGAGGAAACTTCATTTTCCCTCGATTTGGGATTATGAAAAATTCGCAAAGTTTTGTGCAAAAAATGATTGGGATAACCATTCCGTCGGAAACGATTGAGCACTCTATCAATAGATATGTCCATGTTTTGGTTATTTGTGGAGCGAGTTTTGGCTCGGTGTAGCTCTCCCAAAACAACAGAACGCTTGCGTGTCCATTCCACCGAATTGGATAGTGTGAGAGGATTTACAAATACAGCTGAAGCTCCTATTTCAGAGAGCCTAAATAATTTTTTGAATCAAGGCCCTTCTCTCACTGTCTCTTGCGACAGTTCGAATCAACGGAAAGAGAAACTCAATGAATTGAAAGCCGACTTGCAGATTCAAGCAGATAGACTGAAGGCGGATGGAGAATCTCTATCGGTAATAAATGAGTTTTCCGGAGGGATACTGAATTTATTTGGATCTATGAGTACACCCTCTCCATCTACTTGTGTATCTGCTTTGCAAACATCTATCCATGGCAATCTAGTGGACCTGTATCACGCAAGCGTTCTGTTGTTTTGGGAGAGCTACACCGAGCCAAAACTCGCTCCACAAATAACCAAAACATGGACATATCTATTGATAGAGTGCTCAATCGTTTCCGACGGAATGGTTATCCCAATCATTTTTTGCACAAAACTTTGCGAATTTTTCATAATCCCAAATCGAGGGAAAATGAAGTTTCCTCAAACAAAAGTGTCCTTAAAGTTCCTTTCCTTGGTGAGGATCACAAAAGAAAAGTCCTAGGAGTATTACGAAGGACTGGTCTCACTGAGAAAATTCGTATTTGTTTCACCTCTGGAAGATCCCTCAAAAGAATCCTACATCCTCCTAAAGAACGAAAGGAATGCTCGACAGCCTGTGAAACGTGCTCCTCTGCAAAACAGAAAGGTAGATGTTTTAGTAAATGGGCCATATACAGAATTTCATGTTCTATTTGTGACAAAATTTACATTGGGGAGACAACACGCACTGTGCAATCTCGACTTCACGAGCACTTCAAGAGAGAATCATCTACAGTGTTTAACTATTTCAAAGAATCTCATCCGCAGCATATCGTCCAGCACAATATCAAATGGGAAGTATTGCATCATAATGTGAGAAGTTGGCATAAACGGACCTATCTTGAAGCCATTTGTATAAGCGAGGTGAACTCAACGGCCCTCATGAATGGCTGCATCGGTAGGAAATTATCTGTCTGCTGATGTGTGTGCGCTACTACTTTGCTTCACTTCTCGTTTAGCTTTTGAACTTTTAGCATCACTACTTGTATCGTAAAAGTAGCACCTCAAGACCCCTTAACATGTTTAGGTGACCTTGATTAATCACGTGACTATCCCGCACTGACGTGTAACTCCATTCTGCGCACGTTTCCAGTTTTTATCACCTTTGTGCCATTATAAATTTTGCTCGTGATCAAGCTGGTTGACAGCGAAACGTCGGGCGTTATTTGTATTTTAATATATTATAGTATCCGCAGAAATATATTTTCCCTTAAATTGTCACTTGTCCTACCAGAGTGCCTGACCGAGCTGGGGATACTGGATATCTCCTTGACCTGTTTCTCACCTCAAATCCAACTTATTTTTCACACAAGGTTACTTCTCCCCTCGGCACGTCTGATCACTGTGTTATCACAGTTTCTGGCAAACAAATTTGCTCCACACCGTCTGCACCCTTCCATAGAACAGTTTATCAATTCTCCAAAGCAGACTGGTGTGGCTTTCGCACTTTTCTTAGTCAAGTTCAAGCTGAGAATTTGATTCTGAGCGAGAACGTCCACAAGTCGGCGCAAGAACTGACAGAGTGGCTTCAGATAGGGATGTTGGCCTACATTCCTCACCGTACTTTCCAAATGAAGCCCCACTCACAACCTTGGTTTACACCAGAATGTGCAGCTGCAAGTTGCTAGCGTGACCACTTTTCCATAAGTATAAGCGTGACAGTAGCGCTGGTAATCTTGAATTGTACAAAACCGCACGTAGACATTGCAAGGAAACCATACATCAGGCCAAAAGCCGTTACGCTTTGTATGTACGGAAATCCATTGCTACCCAAAAGCTTGGCTCTAAGGACTTCTGGAGGATTTACAACAGTGTCACCAATAGGAACAAATCCTCCATCCCAGCACTCCGTCATGCCGAAGTCAGTACTTCTATAGCGACAACCTCAGCAGACAAAGCCGAGCTTCTTTGCAAGGAGTTTGCGAAGAATTCGTCATTAGACGATGGAGGTAGAATTCCACCTCCAATTCCCACGCGCACTGATGAGACAGTTAGTTCTCCTTCAGTCACAGTCCGAAACGTCAAAAAGATCATCGCCGGTCTCGATAGCTCTAAGTCTAGTGGACCAGATGGCATCCCGGTTTCGGTCTTCAAGCATCTCTCACCTGAGCTTTCTCCACTTTTATCTAAACTGTTCAGTAGATGTGTATCCACCGGTGAGTTTCCCTCTTGTTGGAAAGTAGCTTCCGTGGTTCCAGTTCCAAAGAAAGGTTCTGACTCATCTCTTCCATCTAGCTACCGTCCTATCAGCCTGCTTCCAATTGCTGGCAAGATTTTTGAAGCAGTGATTAACCAACACATTGTTAACTTCCTTGAAACTCAGAACCTTCTATCAGAAGAACAGTATGGCTTCAGGTACTCTCGATCAACTGCAGATCTTCTTTCATATGTCACTGAACATGTGAGTCGTGTCTTTGACAGACAAGGTGAGACGAGATTAGTTGCCTTGGATATTTCCAAGGCATTCGATAAAGTCTGGCATCAGGGACTCCTTATGAAGCTAAAGTCCTATGGAGTTGCTAATCAACTCCACAAACTTCTTGCTTCTTTCCTTAGTGACCGGCAGATATCTGTCGTCTTAGATGGCCAAAAGTCTTCCACCAAGTTTGTCAATGCAGGAGTTCCTCAAGGGTCAATTTTGGGACCCACTCTTTTTCTGCTGTACATCAACGACCTCCCAGACTGCCTAGTAAGTAAATTGGTGATGTATGCAGACGACACAAAACTCTTCAATTCCAATGAGCGACTCGCTAAAAACACTCAGCAACGTCAGCAGTTATGCGACGTTCTTAATGAAGACTTACACAGGGTCTCAGAATGGGGCGCTAATTGGCTTGTTTCCTTCAATCCTTCAAAAACTCAGAGTATTCTGCACTCACGACTTAAAGGAGATGATGATCATAGCATTAAAATGTCAGATAATGGGATCAGAGAACAAGATTCCATCTCCTTCCTTGGATTGGCGGTTACGAAAGACTTGTCATGGAAACCATACATCCAATCCATTAGCAAGCAGGCAGCTCAACGCATTGGTAGTCTCTATCGTGCCAGCAGCTATCTTCCACCACAGACTGTCTGCTATCTTTACAAGTCCACTATTCGTCCTCTGATGGAGTATTGCTGTCATCTGTGGGCAGGCGCCCCACAAACGCATCTTAACCTCCTTGAACGGGTTGAGAAACGTGTCAAGAATCTCATGGGTGAAAAACTTGCTAGCAAGTTGCAGCCGCTCTCCGTCAGACGGGATGTTGCTTCACTCAGTCTCTTCTACAGGTACTATTTCGGTAGAAGCAGCTCTGCAGTAAATGAGTGCGTACCCAAACCTAGGATCTTCTCCAGAAGCACACGCAGAGCTAATGCACTCACATGCTATAATGTGAGCTTAGAACGCGCACGTACTGTGAGTCGCTCGAAAAGCTTTTTTGTTCGCACGGCACAGCTTTGGAATCAGCTTCCCCAGACCACTTTCCCTGACCAATACAATCTTGATACTTTCAAGAGGCGTGCGAATAGGTTTCTGATGGGGACAGCTTAATCAGATTAGCAGATCTGTTTTTATTTTATTTTATTTATTTAAAATAATACAATTTGTTACTTTTCATTGAGTAACCCCTAGCTTCGTTCATGGCTCATAGCTGTGCTAGGGGTGAAAATTCTGTAAAAATATATATATATATATATTATTGGACACTTCGAAATTCCTACCATTACAAAGTGACCCAACTGATAAACTCAAGCGCGAATTGAATAATGTCATTGCAAATTCATCCAACAATATCAAAATCAAAAAACCAACCGCATACTTTCGGCCGGTATTCCTTTACGGTTTACCTAAAGTTAATAAAAGTGTTTCTGATCCTCCTCTTCGACCAATTATTTCTATGGTTGGAACTGTTACTCACGAGTTAAGTCAATACTTGAGTGGGTTGATCAAGCCTTATTGTGATTCTTCTTCCATGACTGACTCATCCTTTGATTTCGTAAATAAATCGATGTCTCTCAGCAACTTGAGTGGAAGATGGCTTCAGTGGATGTCGTCGGACTCCTTACTAATGTTCCAGTCATTGAAACTACACATATTATCTTGTCCAGATTATACTCGCATCCAAATCTTCCATCCCCCAGCATACCTAAGTCTATTATGGAGAAATTATTGCTACTTTGTACAACCCAAACTCCGTTTACTTGGAATGGGCAGTTATACAAGCAAATTGATGGTGTTTCCATGGGCTCACCACTTGGCCCTCTCTATGCCAATTTTTATATGTCCTACATTGAAAATCAAGTTTTCTCCAATCTTCCAAGTGAGGTGAAACCGAGATGTTATTTTCGATACGTTGATGATACCTTTCTTATTTTGCAATCACATGATCATCTTAACTTCATTATTGATAGATTCAAAGAAAACTCGGTTTTAGAATTCACCTTTGACATTGAGACGAATGGCACGTTACAATTTTTGGATGTTCTTGTCAAACGTGATGATATCCTAACATTCTCGGTTTATCGGAAAAAGGTTTCGGGTGGTACTTGCCTTGATTTCAATTCCTTCACAACTGAGCGCTACAAGATTTCTGTCATCAAGAGCTATATTCA
Organism: Prostheceraeus crozeri; assembly: GCA_907163375.1. Taxonomy (NCBI): domain Eukaryota; kingdom Metazoa; phylum Platyhelminthes; order Polycladida; family Euryleptidae; genus Prostheceraeus; species Prostheceraeus crozeri. The sequence goes on along the minus strand of CAJQUW010011496.1, from coordinate 61,396 downwards.
TCGAGCTTTGTCTTTGTGTTCAGATTGGTCATCCTTTGATAACGAAATAAGAACAGTTAAACATATATATATATATATATATATATATTTATCAAATCTCAACAGATGTACTCACCACGAGACATGTGTCGGCCTGTTGGGCCTCATCAGTCGTGGGTAGGTTTGAACCAGCGACGTTGGAGCTAGAGGACGTGCAAGCATTCTCTCTAACCACAAGGCCACCGGACCATTCTGTTGAGAGCGTGAATTAGCCAGGAAGGCACTGCTTTAACGCAGGCACGTGGAGGGCGGACTGCTTTCTGCAATCACTTAATACCGCATCCGAGATTGAGGCGCTTCACGCAGGCGCTACTCATTACATGTTTAGACAAGTAACCTGGCAACTTATAAATTTATCAAATCCAAGGAGATCTAGATACGAACAGGAGTGGAAACTTCGGCTGTTTATCCTGCAGGATTTACCACATAGATCAGCACAAAGGACTACTGTGACCTGAAGTCTCACAGGACGATTAACGCGCTGTTGTATGACAATAGCGACTAGCGAGTAAGCGTGTTGATGCTTATTGATTAGCTTCAGGGAAAACAATCCTGTCGACTCCGACCGTACTGCACTGAGTCATCATGCATGAGTGTCAAACAGTGTTGACTTGCAGACTTTCTCACCAGTTCGCCATTTGTTTACTGCTTCTGTAGCGTGAATGTTGCTTTCGCTCACTCGTCGTCCTGTGAATGTGACATTATTTTAGTTGTTACGACTTCATCAACCAGTTCGAAACCTGACAATGGTCAACAAATGCAGTGTACCACATTGTAAATCAGGGTATGATAATAGTGCCTCTTCAGGAATATCTTTCACATGTTTCCATCTGATCGTAATTTCCATCTAATATATTATCTAAATCTCCTTGATCAAATCTCAACAGATGTAACCACCACGAGACATGTTTCGGCCTGTTGGGCCTCATCAGTCGTGGGTAGGTTTGAACCAGCGACGTTGGAGCTAGAAGACGTGCAAGCATGCCCTCTAACCACAAGGCCACCGGACCATCTGTTCAGCCCGCCGGTAATAAAATGAATGGCGTTTAGACACAGGTATTGCTATTTATTAGCATTTATTCCAAAAACTTACAAAAATGTATTATTAACAAAGTTAGAATCATTTTCTGCTCACGAAGTCACAACAAGTGTTCGAAATGAGCACCCTGTACTGATACACATACTTCACAGCGCTTGAAGAAATTGGTGTACACGCGTCTTATCGTATGCTTGTCAATGGAATCCAACACTGTTTCAATTCGATATCTCAGCTCATGTATGGATTCTGGCCTTGGAGATTTGTAGATATGATCCCGGGCGTATCCCCATAACCAAAAATCGTTCATCGCTAAGTCAGGACTACGAGATGGCCAATTCCGTGGACCACCTCTACCAATCCAGCGATCTTGAAGATTTTTTTTCAGCAGTGCTCTTGCATCGTGACTGAAATGAGCCGGAGCTCCGTCTTGTTGGTAAATCAATGTCCGCTTTCTCCGAAGGAGTGGGATAACAGTTTGTTGAAGAAGATCACAATAATTTTCACTAGTTACTGTTCCATCAATGACTTGATGAACAAGGCCATAGTCAAAAGTAATCATTGCCCAAAAACAAATTGATGGAGATTTGAGGGGCTTTGCGCATGTCTTATGTGGGTTCTCCATTGCATAATAAAAACAATTATGCAGATTTACTTGTCCATTTAAATGAAGAACTGCTTCATCACTGAATGCAATCTTTCGATACCAGCCAGAATTTTCGTCGTTCATCTGCAAAACGGTGCGGCAGAAATTCAACCGAGGCTCGAAATCCATTTCCTTCAGTTCTTGCACTCGACTAAATTTGAATGGTTTAATCTTATTATTGCATAATACTCTTTGCACCGATGATTGGGACGTGTCGAGCTGCGCCGCAACTATCCGCTGTGAATTACACGGATTGTCTCCAAACGCTTCAACAATTTCTTTTTGTTTTTCTTCAGATAGTCGACTCTTACCAGGACCACCAGAATGCTTCATAGGAAGCACACTAAGAGTTTGATTAAACCGCATTCTCCAATCTCGAATGGTTCTCACAGGTGGGGCTTCTTTTCTATATTTTTCATTGAATGCTCTTCGTGCTGCTTCGCAATTATCAAACGCAATAGAACATGACACAACATCAGCGATTTCTTCATAAGTGAAGCCAGGATAATTCATCTCGCATAGACAGAAATGACTTTTGTACTGAATTATGAAGAAATGCTATTTAATAACAGCTTGCCCGAGACAGCTATCTATGCAAGTAGCAATTTGAAATCAATGCAGCATTATCTCATTGCCAATTCAATATCGTGATGACGTTTTCTTGCTGTCAGAAACTTACATAGATATCGAATAACCATCAAAGACCACTTATTTTATTACCGGCGGGCTGAACTGAATCACCCTGTATATCACCCTGCATCATCAGCGTTACAATCAAATGGTAAAAGCAGATACGAAATGGCTTATATACAAAAATGAAAAACTATGGTGAAATTTACAAATGAAGTCTGATTGGGTGAGATCCACTCCTCTCGTTAGCAAGTGTGTCAAAGTTGCTTTTGATCAATATCGTTTCTAGAATTTTAGGAAATTTAGTTCTACCGACGATGCTGAAATTCTCACGTGACGGATTGTGCACGTGCATAGATATCCCTGTAGGGGTCGGTTTACCAGAAATGTGCTCGTTTATCGAGTGGCTAAATGGCGTGTTGTAACGCCAACGTATCGCATTTGGCAGCGATCACAGTTGTAAAGGTACACAATATTAGATTTAAGCTCACTCGAAATAGCATCAACGTTCTGACAAAAATCAAGGGTTTTCAGAGTTTTGAAAATCAATCTAATTTTCAAGTTTTCAGGTAACGATTTATTGACAGTATAAATGCGTTTCTTTAGCTCTTCGACACGCTTGCTAAGAAAAGGGACATTCCAGTGAATAAATTTTAGATCATTCTCATGCTCGGTGTGTCTATTATTCGGCTTGCGTTCAACCTCATATTTGATTTTCAGCATTAACTTATCAGAGTAGCCATTCAACCGACTGAATTTCAAAATATCATCAATGACGTTATTTTTAATGAATTCGTGAGAGCAAATACGGAAAGCTCGATAGAATAAAGAGCGGAAAGCCGCTACTTTATAAGAAAAAGGAGCCATTGCAGACGAAGGAATATACATTCCGGTATTTGTATCTTTAAATGCAAAAGAGACAAATAAATCGCCATGATCAATGGTTACTTTTGTATCTAAAAACCTCAAGGAATCGTCTGACTGATAATCAACAGTAAATTTGATGCTGTTGCTCAACGAATTGATAAACTCAAGAAAATTCTCAATTTCTTTTCTATTACGAAAAATGCAAAAACAGTCGTCGACATATCTTTTGTAAAACAACGGCTGGTTGCCTGAAAAATTTTTGAATTTGCGCTCCATACTGTCCATGGCGAAAGCAGCCATGGTAGGACCCAGTTTCGAGCCCATAGCCATACCGTCAAACTGAGTATAGAGATTGCCATTAAAAGAAAAAAATAATGTTGGTGCACGCTAAACTTAGCAACTCTTTCAAAGCTGTTCGAGAAAGGTCGAAGTTATCAAAATCAATTAACGTCAAAATATGATCAATGGTTTTGGACACGGGAACGTTACCAAATAAGTTCGTCACATCAAAACTGCACATTTCTGCAGTTTCGAATTGAGTAAGATCAAACTTTTTGATCTCATCAACGAACTCAAACGTGTCTTTAATGACAAAAGTTTTTGGTAAGTATGGCTTCAATAGATGACAAAGATACTCCGACAAATTGCTCTTATATGAATCTTTCATGTTTAGAATCGGCCGGTAGGGCGGGTCAGTATTACTTTTATGAACTTTCGGCAATCCATAAAGACGCGCTGGCTGAGATCCAGACGATTTGATTTTTAACGAAATGGCTCTGCTAATGTACTTTTTCTTTTCAAATTCAACCAATTTTCTGTTGAATTTATCCTCTTCAAAAATGAAGGGATTTTTCTTACAGCGCTTGTCAACGACGTACAATTTAAACTTGGTGGAATCAGATAGGATGGAACCCATCTTTTTCAAATAGGTATCTTTATCATCTATGAGAATGCCATTTCCTTGGTCAAATTTTGAAATCACAATGTCTTTCTTACGGCATAAATCACGAAGACGTTTGATTTTGTTCAACCAAATCTTAGGAACAGCATTCCTAGAAAAATAACTTTTGAAAGCATTACGTATTTTGCTCAGAAAATCATCTGTGATCAATTTGGAATCAATTAGATTGAGCTGGTGCACAAGGGACTCAGCTTCAGCTTTCTGAATGTTCATATTAACTTTAGTTCTAGGCCAACACATAGACACACCGAGACAAGATCTCTATTTCTTCATCTGACAAATTGTATGAAGAAAGATTAATGACAGAGGTGCCACTGTGCTTCCTATCAGAAGGAGGAATCACAGGATTCTGACTCTTTGCTAAAGACGAAAGTTTACGAGAGTGAAGACTTTCAATTCGAGTCCTTAAATGTTTCATTTTATGCTCCAGGATAGCCTGAACCATAGTACTCTCTTTGTCACTAAAAGCCTTGAGAGATTCACTCACCAAGTAAGATTTTAATCTTACATCTTTGTTGGCGTCATCCAAATTCTTCTGTAAGGTCTTTCTGTGAGCCTTGCGAATAGCAGACTTGGAAGATTGGAGAGCTTCTGGAACCTTGAATCTTGCGAACTTTGGAACCAGATGCTTTGTTAGACATTTGACTCGAAGTTCGGCTCGGAGATGTTTGCCAGCAATGCGAATCGTAGAATTTACCAATTTGCGAGTGTGCGGGCCTAATGCTGAATAAATAAATTTCAAAGAAAGATCGCCCAGGGTAATATTTTTCAAAACCATCGTTCTCAGCAGTGAGATTTTATTCCGGACATGTTTCGGTATTTGATGTCATATCATCATCAGCGTTACAATCAAATGGTAAAAACAGATACGAAATGGCTTATATACAAAAATGAAAAACTATGGTGAAATTTACAAATGAAGTCTGATTGGGTGAGATCCACTCCTCTCGTTAGCAAGTGTGTCAAAGTTGCTTTTGATCAATATCGTTTCTAGAATTTTAGGAAATTTAGTTCTACCGACGATGCTGAAATTCTCACGTGACGGATTGTGCACGTGCATAGATATCCCTGTAGGGGTCGGTTTACCAGAAATGTGCTCGTTTATCCGAGTGGCTAAATGGCGTGTTGTAACGCCAACGTATCGCATTTGGCAGCAATCACAGTTGTAAAGGTACACAATATTAGATTTAGGCTCACTCGAAATAGCATCAACGTTCTAACAAAAATCAAGGGTTTTCAGAGTTTTGAAAATCAATCTAATTTTCAAGTTTTCAGGTAACGATTTATTGACAGTATAAATGCGTTTCTTTAGCTCTTCGACACGCTTGCTAAGAAAAGGGACATTCCAGTGAATAAATTTTAGATCATTCTCATGCTCGGTGTGTCTATTATTCGGCTTGCGTTCAACCTCATATTTGATTTTCAGCATTAACTTATCAGAGTAGCCATTCAACCGACTGAATTTCAAAATATCATCAATGACGTTATTTTTAATGAATTCGTGAGAGCAAATACGGAAAGCTCGATAGAATAAAGAGCGGAAAGCCGCTACTTTATAAGAAAAAGGAGCCATTGCAGACGAAGGAATATACATTCCGGTATTTGTATCTTTAAATGCAAAAGAGACAAATAAATCGCCATGATCAATGGCTACTTTTGTATCTAAAAACCTCAAGGAATCGTGCTCGCTGACTGATAATCAACAGTAAATTTGATGCTGTTGCTCAACGAATTGATACAATAAACTCAAGAAAATTCATCAATTTCTTATCTTTTCTATTACGAAAATGCAAAAACAGTCGTCGACATATCTTTTGTAAAACAACGGCTGGTTGCCTGAAAAATTTTTGAATTGCGCTCCATACTGTCCATGGCGAAAGCAGCCATGGTAGGACCCAGTTTCGAGCCCATAGCCATACCGTCAAACTGAGTATAGAGATTGCCATTAAAAGAAAAAAATAATGTTGGTGCACGCTAAACTTAGCAACTCTTTCAAAGCTGTTCGAGAAAGGTCGAAGTTATCAAAATCAATTAACGTCAAAATATTGATCAATGGTTTTGGACACGGGAACGTCACCAAATAAGTTCGTCACATCAAAACTGCACATTTCTGCAGTTTCGAATTGAGCAAGATCAAACTTTTTGATCTCATCAACGAACTCAAACGTGTCTTTAATGACAAAAGTTTTTGGTAAGTATGGCTTCAATAGATGACAAAGATACTCCGACAAATTGCTCTTATATGAATCTTTCAGGTTTAGACTCGGCCGGTAGGGCGGGGCAGTATTACTTTTATGAACTTTCGCGGCAATCCATTAAAGACGCGCTGGCTGAGATCCAGACGAAATTTATTCACTGGAATGTCCCTTTTCTTAGCAAGCGTGCCGAAGAGCTAAAGAAACGCATTTATACTGTCAATAAATCGTTACTGAAAACTTGAAAATTAGATTGATTTTCAAAACTCTGAAAACCCTTGATTTTTGTCAGAACATTGATAGCATCAAATTTACTGTTGATTATCAGTCAGACGATTCCTTGAGGTTTTTAGATACAAAAGTAACCATTGATCATGGCGATTTATTTGTCTCTTTTGCATTTAAAGATACAAATACCGGAATGTATATTCCTTCGTCTGCAATGGCTCCTTTTTCTTATAAAGTAGCGGCTTTCCGCTCTTTATTCTATCGAGCTTTCCGTATTTGCTCTCACGAATTCATTAAAAATAACGTCATTGATGATATTTTGAAATTCAGTCGGTTGAATGGCTACTCTGATAAGTTAATGCTGAAAATCAAATATGAGGTTGAACGCAAGCCGAATAATAGACACACCGAGCATGAGAATGATCTAAAATTTATTCACTGGAATGTCCCTTTTCTTAGCAAGCGTGTCGAAGAGCTAAAGAAACGCATTTATACTGTCAATAAATCGTTACCTGAAAACTTGAAAATTAGATTGATTTTCAAAACTCTGAAAACCCTTGATTTTTGTCAGAACGTTGATGCTATTTCGAGTGAGCTTAAATCTAATATTGTGTACCTTTACAACTGTGATCGCTGCCAAATGCGATACGTTGGCGTTACAACACGCCATTTAGCCACTCGGATAAACGAGCACATTTCTGGTAAACCGACCCCTACAGGGATATCTATGCACGTGCACAATCCGTCACGTGAGAATTTCAGCATCGTCGGTAGAACTAAATTTCCTAAAATTCTAGAAACGATATTGATCAAAAGCAACTTTGACACACTTGCTAACGAGAGGAGTGGATCTCACCCAATCAGACTTCATTTGTAAATTTCACCATAGTTTTTCATTTTTGTATATAAGCCATTTCGTATCTGCTTTTACCATTTGATTGTAACGCTGATGATGGTATGACATCAAATACCGAAACATGTCCGGAATAAAATCTCACTGCTGAGAACGATGGTTTTGAAATATATATATATATATATATAAATAAGAAATGTGCGCTCCTGCCCCACCGAGAATTGTACTCTCCTGCCCCACTTGTACATGAAGGGACCAGGGCCTACAGAAATCGTCGGACCAGGCATTTGGAGGTGCTCTGACTGTCATATATCTTCATTCATATCAGTATATATCACAGCACAATCATATTCCGCAAAAGCTAACTCTAAATACGAAAATTGAGGGCCTACAGCAATCGTCGGACCAGGCATTTGGAGTTTCTCTGACAGCCATAGCACTTCTTTCACATCAGTACATATCAATGCACAATCATATTCCGCAAAAGCTCATACGTGGGGCAGGGGTGCACAAGTGGGGCCAGGAGCGCACATTTCTTAATTATAAGATATATATATAATACTTATATATTATTATATAAATATATATTATATATATATATATATATATAAAGATTAGCAAAGTGCCAGTTCATCTGCGGCATTGAATAGAAAGATGTCCGATCCTCAGACTTGAATCCAATTTAGGTACAACATATTTTATTGTGCTTAAATTATTCAAGACTACTGAGAACATCTTTCCTATGTATATAAATAAATAAAAAAGACAAGACTGAACGAGACCAATAAATATAGATCAATTATGTATGTACAAATATTTCGACTGTCTCTTTTACAAGTCTTATGAGTAATATATATTATGTATGTATGTAGATGTATATAGCGGTTGGTCCGAACAAATACATAGCAAAATCTAGAAGTTCGAAGAAAGGTCGAATTCTCACCCCAACGTAGCCTTTTGTGACCTTTGGTATGAAAGCACTCATGCCAATTTTCAGCCATATAGGTAAAATTGCCCGGTGCCCGCCCAACGTGCCTTGAAGTTACCAAATTTTTGACAAAATTTCCCTATTTTGTGGAATTCTCTATTCCCTTATATACTACTTGTGGATGATAACATGTTGTTTATAGTAAATCATTTTTTTGTTTAGAGTGCTGAATACTCATGAATTGAGTTTTTTTTCATACTTTTCGAAGTTTGTTTATATCTTTTGTTCTGTTTTCTTTAAATAGTTTTCCAAATATAGCAAGCATTGTCTTTTCTCTGGTTTTTTCTCAAAAAGTATGTCATCGGATAGTTAATACTCAATTAGGGTAAGTGGTATGCTATTTGATTAGACTTAATTCCTGACTCTTTTAAAAAGTATCAGTTTAATGTCTTGCGATACATAACTGTTAATGCTCGGATTAATACTAGTTAGTCAATTTGAGAAACGTCATGGTTCTTCATATCAATTTACAGTATGTAGCCTATTGACAATATCAGATATTTGCAATACTATACTAACATGACCAGCAGCTTATGTAGTTCATATTAACACGCGTATATATGTCAAACTAAGTGTTTTTGATGGTTTTTGTAGCCGAATAAACTAGGTCTAACATTGTAAGGTCTATATTTTGATATCATTTGATGTCAAGAACTAGCAGCTAATCAAACTCTGATGCTGCTATAAAAAATACAGTGAAAAGAAAGATAATGCAAGATCCGAAGCAGTTGTGATGTACATGTTGATCGAATCATTTTTTCTTAAAACCATGATCTAAATCCTAGGCCAGGTTTGAAACCAGGGTATTTTATTGGTTAAGGGCAGAAGGGCGCGTTAACCCGTTAGACCACTGTATCGCTTGGCACAAATCCATTTTCTATTGCTTTAAAAATATCATATCGCATTTGATACTACTGACTGTCTTAATATGTTTGTGGAATGACCACCACTGCCGTGATATTGTTACCTATGTACTCAAATGTTTCATTTTCATCATCACTTTTTTTTGTTGATTCTATTTCAGGTATGATGATTGCGCGTCCAGTTTGCAATAAAATGCGAAACGAGGAACGATACCGTCTGGCTCGACGGGCAGACTTTTCAAGAAAACTTGAGAGTGGAAAATTACCATCTGTCTGGTGAAGATACTTACGACGTATTTTCTACCTTCTGAGATTTAGAAAAACACAATTTACGCGAAGCGGCCACGTTAGTAGACAAAGAACTCATTACATTCTGGAATCGTGCTAGAATTCCTGTCAGCCAGTCACAACACAAAATTAGAAAACTTATATCAAGACTGGAGAAATTTAGGCAAGCGAAAACCAATAACAACCGTGGTAGAAGTCAATCGTAGGGCTGATTTCACAATTACCTTGCAAGTCTAGAAATATATATAATCATCCGTGAACTATCTCTTGCCCTAGATCGAACAAAGACCACATAACGCAATGCCTGTCCCATATTTCCGACTGCGACTGAATCTGCATTCGGTCAAGATCCTGCCGGATCACCAGTTAGTTGACAGACAATTCAATTCGGCGTAGACGTCGAAGTGATCAGTTCTCATCTTTACATGATTCCTTTCTCCACTTGCTGTTCATTGGGGCGGATAAGCTCGTAGGCGATGAGCCAGGCCAAGAGAAAACATGCCTGCCCCATCGTTGTTTCAGGTTTAGGAGTGGAATTGTCATATATACGGTATAAGGCTTTAAATGAATGGATCGTATGGATAGTTGACTGGAATCGCATCGAATGGTCCAGATATCCAAATGTTTAAGCGGCTCAAGCAGAAATGGTCTTCAATGGATGTGGGCAACATTCAACCTATTGAGAGGCTTCCTTTGCAATCAGAAGAATTTATTGAATTTTGTAAGCAGCCAAGAGATGATTATCGGAAACTCTTAGAGCTGACACTTGTTGTCATGCACGAAGTACCTCCTCGTGGATTGCACTTAGTGCGCCCTGATGCCTGCCATCGGTGGCTCGATGGATGGCAAAGATCATATATGCAATGAAGATCTATCTTTTCCGCAATCAATTCAATATCACTTCAACTCAGAGGAATTGAACGATTTGTCACCTTCGTTGTTTCTTTATGCAACCCATACTGGTTCACTATGTCGAACTCTGCGTCTGCTCCAGCAAATGATTTTGAAGTTTTCTAAAGATCGTGCTGTTTAACATGACACTCCTGTCTCCTTGGCGGCTGTGAATTCCTTCAGTCGTCATCTCTGGTTTTTGTGAGAGGAGTTGGTAAGTTTGGTTTTTTTGACGAAATCCATTGATCTCATCACCAAAAGGGCAGTGGCAGTAGCTCTTCAGGCAGAAGGAAGTCCTCAACCTACAAAAAGACCGATCATAGATTTGCACAATATCACTTCAAAGAACATCTGAAATTTCAGCGAATCGGCTAGCACTCGACGATTATTTTCATACAATTGTTTATCCACTCGATTTCTTGAATGCTGACCCATCTACTTGGAACGAGAGAGATGGACTACACAAAAGTGAATCGAGAAAGTGAAATTCCTCAAAAAACTTACTAATGGACTTTAAAAAACTATTTTGTATTATACTGAGGCGCAGTGTAATCCTTAATGCAGGAATGGCGAGCGCGCATTCTCCACAAAAGACGAAGACCAACGTCAGTACCTCTTTCATTTAATCGTAGTTCACCCATGCGTCATCGATTCCCTGATAACTCTGGAGAGCGACAATTATTCAAAACACATGGGGCATTGATCCCTTTAATTACTACGAATCTCAATGCGATCTCTCCGACTTCCATGATTCTACATGGCAGGCCATAACTTAGATAATAATGTTGAATTCCAGATTAACCATTCTTTCCTGATACAGTTTTATGGATCATTTTGCTTTGTTTAAATATTCTCAGGAATACACCCTGATTTCACCAATTCCTGAGTTTTATATTCAACAAATTTTTGTCAACGTGTCCGGGCTATGATTGATTGGCTAATCATTTAACGGGTTTCATTATCAGCGCGTCACGCATGACTAATTTCTCAAAATTTTGAAAGTTCATATCTGATCTTCAATCAATGTGTATTTCGACTAAAGAGATGAATACTATGCAATAATTCCGCATAGAGGAGAAAAATAAAATGGGACACACCAGTAACAAGTGATTTCATGTAAGTATGCAAGTAATTAGAATTCGGTAATTAGCACAAATTGGAATTCAAGGCGTTTGGAATATCAACATTAAGTTCGGTGACTTGGGGCGCCATAATAAATGATCGGACCGCGCTGAAGATTGGCATGCGGAGGGGTCCTATACCGACGTTAAGCATTTCTTTATCCAAAATGCGTGTGTGATAGGTAGACTTTTTCAAACTTTTTTAATTTTTTTACCACCTTAAAATATATTAAAATATATTATATAATATATATAATTATAGTATAATATATATATAATAATTTTCGCCATTTGCCAAAAGAATCGGGTTTTAAAAAGAATGACACGGTTAATTAAAGAATGTCTTATTTTTGTGGACTAAATATTCGATTTTTCTCTTTTAATAGCCCGATGTTAAAATTAATTGATATATTTATCAAGTGTGCAGTCCAATTCCTTTCTCATTAATAGTAATTTTTGTTTTGTTATTCTTGATTTCGAGGTCTACAATACGTCTGACGATACCTTTCCGTTAACTTCTGTTGTTTCTTTCCTTCTGTATGTTGATCTTTTCTACGGATCAGAAGAGAGAATAAGCAGGGAACAGAGAGAAGAACAGAGAACAAGACTGCTGTCCAAAAAAAAGTAATTTTAACAACAAGGCTGTATGATTGATCAGACTTGAACAGAAGGGTTAGAAAAGTTTTTTTAATCTATGGAATTTTTTGGTGTTATCCTAGGAAATGAGGACTGGTATCCATTGGCTTTGAAAATTGTACTCATTTTAATCAATTTCATTGTGGAAATTAAGCCAGGTAATTACACACTACTAAGGCTCGGTTGTGATCAAGGTTTTAGTAACAGCCTCTTTCCATTGTAAGGGTCAACATGCTGCGTGTAATTCAACAACACCCAGGATTCTTGTACGTCGGTTACGGTAGAACAGTGGTGTTTTCACAACATTGCTTTCGATGTCTAAGTTTATATCCAAAAATGGAATGGACTTCATACCTATTTCTACAGTTAATTTGAGATAATCATTCCGACGAGTTGAATATAATCCAAGAAAGTCGAATGATCACAACCACAAACATCAACAAGAATGTCGTCCCCGTACTTAGGGCGTAAAACTTTCGTTCGCGACAAACTCAGCTTCAAGTATTTCTCTCAGTGAACCCACGAAGAGGTTACTTATGGTTGGGCTAACGGACTGCCCATCGCCAGACCATCAACGCGAACATACAAAAGTATCATTGAAGCTGAAAATGCCACCAGTAGCGAATTTGAGCAAGGATTTCCTAAACACATCTTGACCTAAACGGGTAAACGCCGGTTTTAAGACCATCACCATTGTAGACCCTTCTCACAATGCGATGTTGATCGTTTCATCCGAAGAGGGACATTCGTGAACAAGCTCTCAATATCAAAAAAGCTAACTAACTTGGAGTCACTCAGGCGAGAGAGAATAGATATTTCGAGATAGCATCAATCAAACTGACTATTACTTTGGTCTGAAAACTCAGTATCAAATAAATAGGTGTGGATTAAGATATTTCGCTAAGTTATTACTCAGATGGTACCTGTGGACTGGTCGACAATAGGTCGCAAAGGAGTACCCTGTTTATGTACTCTTAGCAGTGCCGTAAAAGTTTGCCACAATTGGAAGCGCTATTGGATTGATAAAAATTCCCGAACGTTTTTCAGTCCCACATGCGGTTTTTGACATGTATTTGTTCAAGTAACAACTTTCAACTTATTTCTTTTTATGGCTTCAATTATACTTTGGTTATGTTCAGCGTGATGGTCTGTAGTGCGATGGGCAGTCCGTTTAGCCCCAACCTTAAGTAACCCCTCTTCGTGGGGTCACTTGAGGAGAAAATACTTGGAAGCAGAGTTGTCGGAAAACGTAAAGTTTTCATCGCTAGGTACGTGGACGACATTCTTGTGATGGTTTAGAGGATGATAATCATTCGGCTTTCTTGATTATAATCAAAACTCGTGGCATGGATAATCTCAAATTCACTGTATGAAATAGGTATGAATGTCCATTCCATTTTTGGATATAAACTTAGACATCGAAAGCAATGTTGTGAACACCACTGTCTACCGTAAACCCACGTACACGAATCTTGGTGTTGGAAAATTACAAGCTGCCTGTTTGACCCCTTTACAATGGAAAACGAGGCCTGTTACTAAACCTTGTATCAACCGAGCTTATGTAAGAGTTTGTAATTCCTGCGCTTAATTTCCACAATGAAATTGTATAAACTGTAGTCACATTTTCAAAAGCCAATGGGATCCGTCGCTCATTCATCTTGGGATATCCACCAATAAATTCCTAGATAAAAACTTTTCTAACCCCTTCCTGTCAAGTCTGATCAATCATTACAGCCATGTTGTTGTAAAAATTACCCTTTTTTTGGACAGCAGTCTCTGTTCTTTAAGAAGAGACTTTCAGAGTCATTTTTAATCGGATTGATCCTGACAGCAAGGTTAGGTGGGTGTTCACTTGCACAAAGTTTTGAAAAAGCTTACTTTTCGAACAAGGACAGAACTCCTTTAATGTTTGAAATCAGGTGTTGTTATATTGTTTTCACATGTGAGGTTGATCCTCGGACTTTACCTACATTGGTAAAACTCTCAGACACCTAAACATTAGAGTTTAAAGAGCCATAAGTCCCAAAATCTCGGCGATCTTTGTATCACCGTTTGAATTGTATTGCCGATGTAATCCTGGCAACAGTAGTGAATGGAATTTGCCATGCCTTTGCGCCGCCCCCGGGCCCCCCCATTTGGCCGGTCCGGGCCACTTGCACCGGGCTCCGCCGTTAGCCCCCCTTTGCTGCTTGCCCGCCCGCCCCCGCTTTTGCCTTGTGCGCCACTGGTTCCGGCCCCTGCCACGCCCCCCCGCGTGGCGCCCCGGGCGTTTTGCCCCCCCTTGGCCCCCGCAACACGCCCGCCACCGTTGCCGGGCCCGCCCGCCCCCCCCCGAGCTTGCTGGTGGATTTGTCGCCCGGTTGGTAGCCCGCGGGGGCCTGCCCTCCCCCCGCCTTTGCGCTGCCTTTTGTGCTCCTCGACCCCGGTGCGACTGGATTTGTTGGCCCCCCCGCGGATTTGGCCGCCATTTGGGCCGCCCGGCACCCCGCCCCGCTTTTTTTTTTTTGCCTTGCCGCTTTTTTATTGCCGGGCGGGCTGGCCCCCTTGCCGCGCCGCCGTTTGGGTGTGGCGCTTGCGGCCCTGCCGCGCCCCATGTCCCCCCCCCCCCCCGGGGTGCCTCCGCCCCCCCCCATGTATTGCCCCCCGCACCCACCCGCCCCCGCGCCACCGCCCCCCCCCCCCCCCCGTTTCCCCCCCCCGCATCCCGCGCCCGCCCCTGCCCCCCTTTGGGGGGCAACCCGCCTGCAGGCCCCGCATTGCCCCCCGGGTCCTTGCACCCCCTTAGGCCCCTTGTTGCTGGCCCCCCCGCCCCTGCCCACGCCGCCGCTTCGGCCCGGACGTGCGGCAGTCTGCCCATGGGCCACGGGCCGCCCCGCCCCTGTCCCGCGCCCCCCCTTTGGGCCTGTTTGGCCACGCTCCCCCGCTCCCCCCGCCGCTGGCCCCCCTTTCCCCCGGTGGCCCCCCCGCCCCCTTGCGCCGCCCGCCCCCCTACAATAACAAAGAAGCTTTTTACATTAAAAAATTGAATCCTAAACTCAACAAACAAGTGAAATTCGATGGGTTGTTCTATAATTGTCGTCTTTTTTAAAATTGTAGTTCAGATTGTGTAAAGGGTGCTAATGTGATTAGCGTTAGGCCTTTAACAAGTTATTGGTTGTCTAAACTCTTCTTGCTGGTAACTCTGCACTTTTAGGTCTGCTAATAGTTGTAGTTATAGTTTCACTAGCTGTATTGTTCCTTCATGTTCATTATACATGTCATTGTTCAGTCCATTGTACATTGAATTTATTGATTTGTTACGTAAGACATTCACCTTTCAACCTATATAGAACCATTGTTCTCATGTTGTTTCATCCTCACGTTCACTAAATTTGTTGTATAATCCCATATAATGAGCATTATTACACATGCTCTCATTGCAAAAAGAATATTGATACCACAACATTGTGGTTTGAATGAAACGAGTCCATTTTCGTTTTGATTGCATTCGCCAACTTATAATTTTTGTAGTAGACTCCTACGTTAACATCAAATGATTCAAATTTTCCTTTTACTTTGTCTTTCACAATTTTTTGGATTCTTTTTTCCTCCACTCGGTGATTTGATGTCAATTGACCTTTATAATAAAAAATGACATTCGTTTTTTCTACTTTTCCTTCGTTTTGAAATATTTTTTTCAGAATCATTTTTATTTGTTCATCAATTATGCTCATGGGATCATGGCTGTTGGTAAGTATCCTTTTAATCTTTTCTATCTCCTCTTGAAAAGATGTCCAGTCTGAACTTATATGTAGAGCTCTATGGAGATAACTTCTGATGACTGAAATTTTTGTATCGCTTTGTTGTAAAGGAAGTGAAGTCCAGACAAGTAATTTGTTGCTGTTTCTTTACGATATATAGAAAAAGTCAAAGTTATTCTACGCTTGATCAACACATCCAGAAAAGAAATAGTTTCATTTGCTTTTTTTTCAATTTCGTACGCAAAGTCTAAAGTAGAATTTGTTTGAATCGATCAATAAGTTCTTGTTTTATAAAAATTATCAATAACGCTAATTTCTCGGTCGGTCCCTTATTGTTTGAGACCAGGGGTCGTATTTTTAATTGTTCTTGTTTCACTTTGCTTATGGGTTTCAATCAAATGGACAAAATCGAGGCATAGCACTAGATGTGGTATAACTAATGATAAAAATTTGAAAATTTTCTTTCTTTAGCAATGCTTTTCCAAACTCAATTTATTTTTCCGTTCAATGGTTTTAGTGGTTAAGTGCGGAATCGTGTTACGTGTAGAAAGATCTGCCAAATGATTCATTGCAGCTTCCTCGTAAATGTCACTATTTTACAACAAAAAATCGGATTTCTTTATCCGAAGGTAGAAATGTAGGGTCTTTGCTTCTTAAATATTCTAGAATTTGTTTTTCAGACGAAGAAGCATTCGAATATTTTGGTTGAAGTTTCACATCTTCAGCTATCTTCTTCATTTCGCAATAATGAAGTTGATGAAGTTTGGCCTCGATATCGTTATTAGCAGGTGGCATACTCAGACATGAATGGCAGGGATATTTTTGTTGTATGACTATCAAATTATTTCTCATTTTGTTTTCTAATTCAGCATTCAAACCAAGTTGGTGTGCGAAGCGAATAAAATGAATATGAAAGTCAATTTTAGAGTTTTCAGTGAAAGAACTTGCTAAGTTGAATTTTGGACCTTATTGCAATAATGCCATTTCTTCATTAACAAGGCGCAATAAAACACTTCGTTAACAACTGAAACGAAAAGAAGCCAATGCAGTGTGAAATGAAAAACAAAAATTATGTAATCAAAGAAACACTATCTACAAAATCCACTGCAACAACTGTGATGAATTTTATATTGGCAGCACCATACGACCTCTTCACGTCCGCTTCAAAGAACATGCCAGAAATCTTTCATCTTCCGTATTTAAGCATATTCGAACGTATCAAGTACAACATTTCGACATCAATGTTGACATTCGGGCTCACGATCATGACATTGCAAATTTAAAACTACGTGAAGCATCCATTATTAATAAACATAAGCCAAAAATAAAAAGTACAGCAGAACTTGACCGTTACCGTGAGTTTCTTTTTTACTAATGATAACTTCTCATTTTTTCACTACTTCTTCTAGCATGGAATTCTTCAATCGTGTCAGGTCAAATTTTGCTACTGGTAAAGATACGTGATCCAGTACAATCTCTTCATATCTGCATACTAACGCATCATATCACTGTAAATATCATTTTCAAATTCTTAAATTTCAAACCAACCCTAGTCATTTGTACCTGAAGATGATTGCTGGATGGTAATCAAAAAAATTTGTACATCTTAATAAAAATAATAATTGACATCTCAGAAATTCCTGGCTCTTTTCAACTCAAAGGCATTATGTCATGACTAGTCACGGCATCTTCCAAGTACAAAGGAGTGCCCGCTTGTTTTTTGCAGGGTGCCCGCGACCTGGAAAAACTGATATTGCTCCATAAACATGGAAAAACCTGCTGGGATATCAAAAACCTGGAAATTTTGAAAATGTTTTCAATTTTCTTATCGCTGAACTGCACTTCTTCAAATCTGTCGCATTGCAGATAGAACCATTTCTGACACAATTTCAGTCTCCTAAACCAATGTTTCCATTTTTGTATGAGCATCTCGATCGGCTCATTAAAGACCTCATGAAACGCTTCGTAAAACCTGAAGTTATGAATTCTTTGACAAACTTCCGAAAACTTTCAGCTGTTGATATTTCATTGAAAAGTGATGCTTTATTGTTTCAACCTGACGTTGGGTTTGGTGCTAACAAAGCACTTAAAAACTTGCAGCAACGCCAGAAGAATCAGTTTTATAATGATTGCAAGATGTTTCTGTCTGCCCTTGTCAGAAAGTTTCTTGAACGATGTCCATTACATTTTCCAATCGTACGTGCAGCAAGTGCATTGTCTCCATCTTGTATACAACCCAGTAAAGCTGCATGTCTTGCACGAATGCAGATATTGTTAGAGAATTTAGTAGAAGCCAACCGCGTTTCTGAAGAAATTGCAGATAAAGCAAAGCAGCACTATTCCAATCTTCTTGAGGATATTGTTTTCGGTGAGAAAGTGAATGCCTATGAAAGCTAATTCCAAAAGACTCGATGATTTTTATGCTGAGGCCATTGGAGAAAATTCTGATATGAAAGATCTCTGGACGGTGACCAAAATGATTTGATTTTGTCACACGGAAATAGCTCTGTCGAATCCAGCTTTTCAGTGAACAAAAATTTCTTAGTTGTAAATTTACACAATCAATCTCTCATAGCTCAGCGCATGGTGTTCGATCACTTGAATGCTTGCGGTGTCCATTGAACGTTGCAATTACACCTGAATTTAAAAAGTCCGTAGGTCTGGCTAGGCAGCGGTATCGGAATGCACTTGAAATTAAAAAAAAACGACTTCACATGAGTCATATGAAAAAGTCAAACGAAAGAGGCACGCTGAGGATTTAATGGAGGAGTTGAGATGCAAGGAAAATGGTGTTTTGGCAAATGCGAAGGCAGAAGAGAATGCAATCAACAAGAAAATGGCAGAGACTCTAAAAATAATGAAAAGCTAAAGTGACCTTTACAACAAACTGCAACTTTCATCACAATAGATGTTATCATAATCACTATCGTTTTCCTTTTATCTTCATGTACAATTTATATACATATATATCGTAGTTTTGTAGATTTTATATTTTATAATTTTTTGAATGAGGAATAAAATAATATGAGAAATTATCAAATGTTGCGAATACATCAAATATCATTAAATTGATGCGAAAGAAATACCTATATCTGACTTTTTCTTCTTAAGAACATGATAGAGTAGATGGTATCCAGTTCATCGAAAATCAACATGAAAAAAAAATAACGAAATATATAATCTTGAAATACCTGGAAAAACCTGGAATTTCATGGTCCAAAAGCCGCGGGCACCCTGTTTTTGGCACAATGCCAGGAAAATTGAACCACTACCTCCTGTTCCTAGACTTCAACATCATTATTAGCGGTGCATCTCTCCAGACAGCAACAAGCTTATAGGTCACCTGGTTCTCAAAAACAAAATCTAACTACGATTTTATGAAGAACTTGCCTTTTTTCCTTCGTCATACAGTTAACTAAGTTAACTGTATCTAGTTACTAAGGTTGGTATGATGAAGAACAAGCCGCATCACATTCCACTTTCCAGGGTGCCGCATATGCACGAAATTCATGTTTATACACGAATATACAAGAATGTTGGTAATAAGTACACGAATATACACAATTGTGATCGAATTTTATGTATGATACACTAAATTCAAAGGCAGTAAGTTGTTGGAAGAAGCATAAACTGTGCTTTGAAGATTATAAATATGCTACTTTATTTTCTGATTTCATGAAATGGTGGAATATGCATGGATAAATTCTAAACAACACAATAAATGTGATCTACTTTTCATGATAGTGGCAGGGATGAAATTTTCAGGTTTTTCCGGAGTTTTTAAGTAAAATTCTTATGGGTCACGATGTTCGTAAAGATGTCACAAAAATTGAAGGGGTAGGGTACTGTTGAATATTCCTCCTACAAATTTGGCATCAGTCTTCACTGATAATTGGTCCAGTTATGCGCGGTTATCATGCTGGTGTTTTGCATTCACTTCAGAAAAAGTCATGTCCCCACATCGTAGATATTGGTGGTGATATCTGTCACATTATGCAGAATGCTTCTCGTCTGTTGGATAAGTCATTCGGTGATCTTGAAATCCTTTTTGATACATTGCGTACTGATTTGTCCGTGGGGAATCAGCGAGAAACTCGTCATTTTTGTCTTCCGCTTTAGGTATCCGAATTAATGCGGAAAATAGAAGATTGCCTCATCGCTTGCTCAACGACCTTGTGTTGATGAAAGAACTCATTGAAGGGTTCAATTTGTTCATGTTGTTGCATAGTTTTTGTGTTGATGACGATCTGAGCGTGCTTAAAATTGACGTAACAAATACTGGTATATCTGCAGCGACTGAGCGATTATCTCATCAGAGCTATGTGGATGAAACAACGTCGATCAGCGGCAAGCAAGGCATTGTCTACGTCGTGAACGCATTTGTTCGCTACTATTACATCACAGAAAATAGACTATGATTACTCTTCTATTCTACATTTTACAAAGATGTGATGAGCCGCTTGCAGATTATCGCGAGATGTTTCAACGAAAAGAACCAATGTAGGGTTGTTGTTCGAAAAATGAAGCAACTAGCAGCTAGCGCGTACTCGATTGCTGTGTGAATTTTGAGTGCAACAACGTATTGCTATTAGTCCATGTCTTTGTCACGGATGACATGGATTTTTGAGGGCGCGTAAGCGTCTGAAAAATGTCCTACATTGTTGCCTGAAAAAATCTTTGTTAACAATATTGCGCGTAATTGAAATTGACTGGGCAGCAATGTAGGAAAAATGCGTGCAGCAATGCTAAGAATGCACATGTAGATATACGCTGATTGAGATTTCAAAAATGTCTTTCAAAAACATTCATACATATATCATCATTGCGAGATGCATTGCTGCCTTCTTTTTTCCATATTCAGGCCTGTGGCAGGTCCTCTATTTCCTCTATTTTTGGTCCCTCTCCTCTTAAATGCTCTATTTTAGAAAATTTCCTCTATTTCCTCTAAAAATGTATTAATGTTGATAATGATGTATCGTTGTTGAAGACATCAGTAGGGAAAATATACAAGTATACGTCGAACAGATTTCGAATGTGTTTTTTGGTCCCTATACATTGATTAAATGTTATCTAATATATATAATTTACAGGTGGAGTTTACATTAATGATGCTGTCACTAGGACCTGTGTGTATCAGATTAGCAGAACAATTTGTTGCACGGAAGCAATATTCCCTAGTGTCTATAAAACAGAACAACAAAATTTGCACATCCAACGCTCGATACAACACAATGGTAGCTGCACTGCAGGATAGAACTTTCGAAGCCAAAATCCATTTCATTGTCTCTGTTTCATCGGTTTTTGACAAATTTGAACATTTTTTCCAAACGGAAGGCCCGCTTGTACATTTATTGTACACCCACCCAGTTGTCTGATTTGATCAGAATGTTACTGTTGAGGTTCATCCGACCGAACACTGTTGCACAAAAAGAAGGACATCAGCTTTTAGAAATTAACATGGAATGTACTGAAAACCAACTTGAGACAATTCACGTA
This sequence comes from Prostheceraeus crozeri, assembly GCA_907163375.1. NCBI lineage: Eukaryota > Metazoa > Platyhelminthes > Polycladida > Euryleptidae > Prostheceraeus > Prostheceraeus crozeri. Next base: position 39,918 of record CAJQUW010011496.1, on the reverse strand, counting down.
GGGGTAAAAGCAGAATCGTTACTCAAACAGTGTACTCCATCACAGCACTTGAGTTTTCGGGCCGATGTCAAAAGGTTTTACGTCGCGGTTGCGGGACACCTATTGAAAAAGCTCCCACTTTCTAATCCTGTTTTGAAGTCTTTGCGGTGCATGAGCCCTTCATGTAGAACGGAAGAAAACGGATTGACTCATGTCAAAATATTAAGCCAAAACTTGAAAGCTGTTGTGAAACCAAACGAGATTGATTCACTCGTGCATGAATGGATGCAATATTCCATCGAATCATTGATCCAGGAGTCGTGGTACTCTTCCGTTCTAGTTGACACATACTGTAGCAAAGTATTTCAAATTAAGCGGACTGATGGACAGATTAAGTACCCAATTTTGACAAAGTTGAGTAAGGCAGTATTGTGCTTCTTTCACGGAAGTGCAGATGTTGAAAGAGGCTTTTCACGGAATAAGTTCTTGATGGTCACTACTAGAACGTCTTTGTCTCTTCAAAGTATTAAGACTCTTAGAACTATTAATGACAGCTTGATGTCGTTGGGAGGGAAACCTGAACATTTGCCGATAACAAAGTCGCTGATAGAAAGAATGACCGCTGCTCGAGCCACCTACAAAGACAGCATACAGAAATCAAAAGCGTCAAAAAATAAGGAAGATACATCCAAAGCGGAAGCGGAACAAAAACAGGTCGAAATTGAAAAAGAAAATATCAATTCAAGATTGCGGGAATTCCACGATATGGATCGAATAATGGAGAGAGAAATGTCCGTGGCAAATAATTTGATGAAAGAAGCTAGTGCAAAAATCAAAACAGCAAATCCAAAATAAGAATGTCGAGAATATTGGAGTAGCACAAGCTATGATGGAAAGTGCTCAAACGAAGCTGGATGAGATACAACAAATGCAAAATATACAGAACTCAAATAAGCGAAAGTTCACGGAGAATCTGTCTCATTCAAGATATAGGCCATTGCCTAAGCAAAGTAAAATTGCAGATGGTAAGTCGACTGATTTTCGACTAAACTACGTTGTTAAAGGTTAAATGATCACTTTCAGATTTCTCTCTATCTACATTCAAAAACAATTGATGTTAAGTTTCTTGAGAAAAAGGCTATTATTCCAAAGGTACGTCCACGAGTATATTGCATCATGAAGTCTACATCCTCTGTACAAATCTTTCTTCTTCAGATTTTGATGCCGCCAAGAGAATTCTCAAATGCTGGAGTTGATACATAGTGCCGTTGAACAATTTGTATAACAAGCATGTTACACAAACTTGTTAATTTGTTTCAATAAATAGATAGTTTAAAATGTTCTTTATTCAATCCATATGTAAATCACACACCAACAGAATATACAGAACATATCAGAACCAAGAGAGCTCCTTGACGGGAACAGAAAAAGATATATAGGATGTATTTACAACGGAAAAATGTGTGTTCAGTTAAATGGTTCTAGCGGGGTGAGGGACAAGCGGTATATAGGGAACTAGCTCTAGAGACAATTCATTGAGTTGAAAAACCGTTTTTTGCTGTGCAATTTTCCAAACACTTGCACATACCACAAATAAGTCAGAATTTTGCAAAAGAATCATTTTTCACTTCCTCTATTTTTAGCGTCAAAATTCCTCTATTTTTTGTAAGTAAGCGCCACAGGCCTGCATATTATACCATAGCTAAATTACGCACATTATTGTATTGTACTCTTTTGGCATTGTATTGTGTACCTTCGGTAGTAATCATAGAAATCATCAACACAACACTGTCGCTTAACAAATAGCAATACATTTGGCGATCTCGGAGATGGAGAAATTGATCTATGATCTTTTAACTCGCATTACTGTACTCTCGAAATGCTCAAAAGGTTGCAAACGATGAAGCTGCTCTGAAAAGTAAGTCATCGTTCTTTGAGACAAAAGACGTTTTCGTGGGCACAGCTCCCTATAACTTCTATCAAAAAATCACTACCAAAAAGGATTCCAAGCGTGTCAGTAAAATTCAAATGATGGCGTCGAAGGCCCTTTATCTCCTTTATTAGTATTTGATGACACACAAACAGCTCACAAATTATGTTCTACTATTTTTTCAGTCTCTAGATCCTGGCAGATGCCGACTGACTGATTCATTGATTTAGTTTCAGACTCTTTTTATGAAGTTTGAGAATTTTGTTTGCTCGATGCAGGACAGACTGAACACGAATTTCGACTTTATATACAGACGATGATGCCACCGTCAATTTCAAACGACTCGATAAGATTTAGAATTCTAGAAATAGCTTCTACTGTCTCTGTTAATTCATCAAAGCGATTTTGTCTTGCTTTTCTGTGTCACTGTTTGAAGGAAACTTCACTATAACGAACATAGTGAAGCCGTAGTTCCGCCCAAGGATGGAGGTACGCCATCAGCAGTTCTGTCAATCATATGTCATAAGAGGAACGCTGGTAATTTAGTAGAATATCCAAAGAAATAATGTCCTATGTATGATGAACTTGATGCAAAATTGGTCAAAGCGATGCGAGAGCGTACTCGTGAGAAACGACTGAAAAAAAAGAGAGCAAGATGTTTAGAATTGAAAGTCTGTGTAAGAGGTTCAAATGACAACATGTGAGTCAGAAAATTGTCCAAAGTTGCAAACAGAAAAATATTCATTCTTGTGCATGCACTTTTCAAATCAGAAGTGTTCTCAGCGTGCTATGCTTTATTTCCTGAATTTTCGTCCGCCAGAACGATGGACATCATCAGAGGTAAGCAATTTTGATATGCTATCTACATTTAAGAGAATCGAATGAAGATAAATCAGCGTTAATTAGAAAGTTAGATAAGAACAATAAAATCATCGTTCACTGCTGAAGCAGACCTCGATAGCAGGAAGGAATCGGCTCTGTTTTATTGACACAGTCATTGTTTCTGATGTGCACTGATTCTAAAAATAGACGCTCTCTGTACTGCCTTTGTTGAACAAGAATCTCCGGATTTCCCCAATCAATGCAATGACCTTGATCGATTGCGTGTTCAGCAATGGCAGATTTCTCAGGCTGACAAAGATTGTTCGCGGAGCGGTGTTGTTTCACGCAAGTAGAAAGTGCATTTCCCGCTTGACTCACATAACATTTTTCGCAGTCCTTACAGTTCAGTCTGTAGACCACACCTTTGCGCTTGTCTTTAGGGGGCCGATCTTTGATAATGGGCAAGATATCTGAGAGTCTGGTAGCTGGACGGTAATGAACGTTGACATTACAGCCTCTCAAGACTCTTGCTACTTTGTCAGTGACTCCACAAACATAGGGCAGAGAACATGAAGATTTCCACTCAGTCTTTGTCTCACCAGCACGACCACATCCACCACTTGACTTGATGAAATTGTGATGATATCCATTAGCCTTTCAGCGCGTCCCCCGACCAGATGGGCTTCTGTTTCTGAGTCCTGTGGATCAGAGCAATGAGTTTGGACTCGATCCATCAGACTTCTTACCACTGACCGTTTGTGTGCAGGAGGATGATGTGATTGGAAGTTGAGATATTTGTTGGTGTGAGTTAATTTCCTATAAACTGTATAATTGATGCCACCATCCAACCTTCTCTGTATCTCAACATCAAGGAATGGTAGTTTCCGTTCTGCGTCTTCTTTCTCCATGGTAAACTGAATAGACGGTTCGACTTTATTGATGAACTCATGAAGGCATCTAACTTGTCTTTAGGCAGCACCACCCAAGTGTCATCGACAAAACGTTTGCAATAGAGAACATTGAAATTGGCGTTAGACAACATGCGTTTCTCAACGCTCTCCATAGTCAAATTTGCCATTATAGGAGACACAGGAGATCCCATGGCACAGCCAAATACTTGGCGATAAAAAGTTGCCATTTAAAGAAAATTGAGTAGCCTCCAGGCAAAACGATAACAGCTCAATGATGTTATCCACTGTCAAACAGGTGCGTTCAGCCAGGTTTTGGTCCATCTCAAGTTTTTGTTTTGTCACAGAAACGGCCAATTCTCTCGGAACTTTTGTGAACAAAGAAATTACATCACACGATACTATCTCTAAGTCCTCTGGAATATGTGCGGATTTCAGGAAATTACAAAATTCAACCACCATTTCTGACATTGGTTTCTGATTTCCAACCAGTGGAGAAATAATAGAAGCAATCAGTTTCGCCAAATTGTATGTCACTGATCCACAAAAGGAGACTATTGTTCTCAAAGGATAGTCCAACTTGTGTATCTTGACCAAACCATAAATTGGGGAAATACTTGCATCAGTACTTCTGGTTTCATAATATTGCCGATCATTGAATTTGCCCTCTCTTTAATCGGAGTAGAATTCGATTCATGTCTCTCTCTGTCTTTGCCGTAGGATCTTTCTTGATCATTTGGTATGTTGAAGAGTCTGAAAGCATAGTATACATTTTCTGTAAATAATCAGAACGGTTCATAACGACAGCACAATTCCCCTTATCAGCAGGACCAATCATAATGGAATCGTCTCTTTTTAGATCTTTGATTGCCAACCATGTGCACATGTAAATAAATATCAATCCAAATTTCTAAAAATTTGATTATGTTGGGAGATTCAATTATTTGTTGGCGACTTCATATTTTATTTTGTTTTACTCTATTATATTCATTTCGTTTTATTTTACAGGCCTATTATAGCTACTTGTATTTTAAAATGCCAAATTTAAAAGTTAATGATTGATATCCATGTATTGCATTATTAGCAAATAGCATAAAGCCCAGTACAAGACCGTCAAATAAGTTCATAATAAATGAAACTGAAATGAAAATAGTTGACCCCTACTGAGTTACCACAAAGACTGAAACCTTCGTAAACTCTAAACGAATATATTGCGAAAATAGCTAGTGATCGGATTAGATTTTCTTGATGGAAATAAACCTTAATTTTCATTTTATTTTGATGAAATATTTTTCTGGAATTTTTGCTACCATGGGTTTTCATCCCTGGGTTGTGGCTTTCTTTTTTCAGGGCGGAAGGAAATGTACAGTGTAACTTGATGCAATTCAAATTCAAATATAGCGACATTAATCGGGAAAACAATAAACGTATACTCTAACTTCAGAAGGACAGCCAGATACCGAATATTCTAATCAAATAAAATAACACGGAGTAAGAAAACAATTTATGTTGTGGAATATTAGTTTAATATTTTTTGAATACTTCTTTTTCATTATTTTATTTTTTGAAATTTTTTCCCTTCATGCAATGAAACCTTTTGCATCGTTTAACTTACGTTGGCGGAGTTTTGTGAAATTACAGAAAAAATAAATTTATGTATCTTACTGATTAATGTATGCACATGTGTACGCATATTATATGGCAGTAAAAAAGCATTAAATGCGTGCCATGAAAGACATGATATCTACTGTATACAAAAAATGGAAAAAGAAAAGAGAGATCGAACTTTCTCTGAAAAGACATTAACTAAATTTTGTTATTTTTTTTTAACCGTGCATTCAATAGTTTTATAACTGAATATTAATCAAAAACTCTTTCCTTACTTCTTAGTGGGGTTGCAAAAACGTTTTTATCGATCATAAATTAAATAGATTTTATGTTTTTTGTTTCTTATGTATTTAATGAGAATTACGTTAGTACTTATTGTGAATTAAATCAATATCTTCCATAAAAGACTTGGCGAATTAAAGTAAAAAATATAATACTAGTAAGCCAAAAATTCATCTTTTTAGGAAAAGTCTCAAGTTAGATGCTAAATTAAGTTTGATTATCACTGAAAGTGGCATTTATAATTTATTTCGGATTGCTTATCATTTCTTTTCAATTAGCTTCAATATACAGGTTCACATTCGAAGTAATAAATAATTAAGTCATACTAAATTAAGGAAAAAACGGAACGAAACAAATAATAAATTATTCGGGTTAGTGATAGAAAATACGAAGTGACAATTGTGTTACCGGCATGTCCATATAGAAAACAAAGGTTGACAAAACAGCCATTTTGGATGGATAGTAGCTACAGCAAAAACAGTTCTCGATGATTAAGGATTTCACTCAACACACTGAACATCACTGAACACTCTCAACGTCACTTTCATCTTCGGAATGAAACAAAAAGCAGTCCTTGAAAAAGTATCTCCTTGAAGTTTGCTGTCATACACAATCTTCATGAGTTTAGTAACCTTGTCATGATGTTGGTGATAATCAGTCATAGTACTGCAATTCCACACAATTTGTACCACGGTAGATTCAATTATCACTACCTGCGGTAGTAGAGAAAACTGCACTCGTTCTACTAGTATTACGAAAGTGCATTTATCAAAAGATTGATTAACTAACATTTCATGCGCAATTATATCTACGCAGAAGAGCAACATCGTTTTGAGAACTGTGGACTGTGTATCGATAAAAGAGAAAACGTCTTTTACGATAATAAAACAGCTCAAAAAATTTCAAAGCGTTAACAGCTTTGTTTTTGACCATATTTAAAATATATTGAAAATAATTATGTAACAGAGACCAACTTGATGCTGCTATTATGCAACTATATTAATGCTATGCATTTTTGTTGAGACGCGAGGCTACACGAATTTTGATGAAATGCATGCACGAATATACACGATTTTTTCAATAATTTTATGCGGCCACCCTGACTTTCTGTTCTAGTTTAGTTTATATCATTTCTGACATTAAAACAAACCTCGGTGGAATGTGGACGGGTGGCAATTTTTGTCGAAAGACAAGGTCAAGACTGCGTTTCTGTTCATAAGACAACATCTAAGTGATGAGTGCATACTTTGGCCTACGAAACGATGGTTTGTGAGTTCTCTTCTGAAAGCTTATGAGGTTCCTGCCAATTAGTTTGCTTTTTACTAATTAAATTGTTAATTAACAAGATAATTCTTTGCTAGTAAAATTGCTAATTACTTTACTGATTAATTGTTCAACGTGGTCATACTTAATCAATAAAATAGCACTAAGCTTCCGAACAGAAACCACGTAATAAAAAACCAACAGTTTTTTGCAAGGCCTTTCACCTGCGTCTTACAGGCATCTTCAGGCAATTGTGTTATTCTTCACATTTGAGATAATATATATACATCGTCAATTAACTTTCAAACATCACTGTCCAAGCATGTCAAATCAGTTAGCACATGATATGAAAGGGAATCTTTTCATCAAGTCTTAACAATAGCAGGTGTGACTCCCTATTGTTAAGACTTGATGAAAAGATTCCCTTTCATATCATGTGCTAACTGATTTGACATGCTTGGACAGTGATGTTTGAAAGTTAATTGACGATGTATATATATTATCTCAAATGTGAAGAATAACACAATTGCCTGAAGATGCCTGTATGTAAGACGCAGGTGAAAGGCCTTGCAAAAAACTGTTGGTTTTTTATTACGTGGTTTCTGTTCGGAAGCTTAGTGCTATTCTATTGACTTTACTGATTGATTGATTAATTTAGTATAATCCCGTTATAATGTACACTCATGGGATTGAGAAAAATGTCCGTTATATCCAATTGTGCTTATAGTCGTGTACGCTATAACCAGGGTGCTTTGATATAAGTCAGATAGGATATTTTGCCGGTAATATGTTATGTGTACGGTATAACGGGATTATACTGTACTTATCATTAAATAATAATTATTCAGAAAAAGGTCATTTTCATTGTATGTAGTTTTCATTATTACTTGTAACATAATGCAATTCATAGTTGATTCTCACGCAGTTAATAATTGGGCAGTTCAGTTGCCATGTCAGTCTGGGTACAGATAATAATTTCCAACAAGATGCGATACGTTCTTTCCTTCCTTCAAAGTATCGGTTCTATGAAATTCGGGAATATGTTAAACCCTATCCAAAGGGTAGTCGGCGCCAGGATCTAATGGACACATGACCGTACAACCCATTATATCAATGAAAATGTTTTTTCAAACATATTCAAATTCTTGCTGATGCAAATTCTATATTCGTAATTTGATACAACTTCCTATTTGTGCGAAGTTGCTTCGATGACAGCTCTCAGCAGCTCACGTAGGTCCTCTGTGCGTGCGACTTCTGTTGTTTTACTTAAGCTAATATGCATGTATATTTTATCTTTTGCAACTTCCTATTTATGAGCCATCTTTTAAGACTTCATGTTGCCGATTCCATTCCTCACTCAGCTTTCGCTACCAAAATTTCAGTAGTTGAGTTGGTCACTTCACATTGGATATGAAATCGGTGACTTTTATTTACAACTATTGTACTCCAATAGACAATTCTCCTTTATTATTTTCAGTAGCTGACAAGCGAACGATGTGGAGCCTTGGTCTGCTTGCCTATTCTTGGCTATTTCTGCAAACCATCGGCAGTGCTCATTTCTCTCGTGGAATGTCCAGTGATCGACCAGTTGAGCAGATGTCACCTCAGCTGTATCATCATACGAACGAAATTCGTATTATGGTGAATTACAGTGACTCTGAGTTTAGCCGCAGAGGACAGGATCAGAAAAAATTTTGGCAAACCAGGAATATAGAGCATAATCACCTCCTCCATCCTCCCCCTAGTGAGTTGAGGTCATATGATCCGAATGAAGTGTCCGGATTGCTGGTAATTGTCAGAAGCGTCTCCCCTGATACCGGAAAATCCTTATCACATCCATTGGATGGGGCTGGTGACGCGTGTGGTAACATACTCAACCCTGGTCGTCGGCCTTGGATCGCTGTCGTGAAAGCCAGCACCAGGTGCGATAATTCCCAGAAGATCACCAACCTTTTCGAAAAAAGTAATGCTAGTGGTGTCATAATGTATGGCAACGAAGGCTCTCCAATGCCCAAATCAGTTTCTTCTCGAAATACCTTTACTGCAAATGGACCTGGGTTTGGAGCCGCCAATATAAAGGCCAGCAAGCGAGGTGAGTTATATTTATTCTACTCTTTCCTGAAGATTTGTCATTAATCTAGGTAGGAATACTTTTGCAAAGGTGCAACCAATGAATAGGCATAATAAGTTCATAAGCTGACAATGACAATAACCAATTACAGAGAACCTATTCACAAGTCTTGGGATTTTGTTAAAGTCGGCGTTAAAAATGCATTAGTTACCTTTATTGGAGAGTCCTGTAGAAAGCGCGCCCTTAAGAATTCTGACTTCCTGGATTGGTCTGATGCTGTCCTCAAGATAATGGATAATCGCATATCCTTCCTAAGTACTAACTTTCCATCTTTGCATTCGCTGGAAGTACTAAGATGTTAGGAGTGTAGAAACTTCATTTCAAACTTTCAGAAGGAATACATCATTACTCTGCCAGATAAGGCCGCCAGCAATTTTGTCATAGTGTGTAAGAAGTATTACCCTATTGTCCTCTTGAACGAACTAGACTTTGACCTCAGCAGTTTCAATACTGTTGGTAATCAGACTTACGCACCAATTCGCGATGCCGTTCAGAACGTGACCATGCTTACCCGCGGTAAGCGAAATTTTTCACAACCGAACATCTGGTCTACCCTGGCTTCACAACTTAAATCATATAATGCCGGTATATATGATATTTCAACATGGAATATCTGGTAAAGCAGTGTTGATATGATTCTGGCGGACATGGTTTTACAAGTGTGCGAGCATGAGTAATGCGCCCATATGAGGAATTAAGCCATACTGAGCCCCCCTGAGTTCAGACTAAATCGACGCCTATGATCGTCACTGTAGTAGAATACTAGTCACTTTGTAACCGTCGAACACCTTTATACCCATGGTGCTTGGAGAAATGCGCGCCTGCAGGCGCGATGACGGCGTTCAAGCAGTTCGATAACTCATGAATAGAATATCTTAGGGAAGTTACATTCATGTGCATTCATGGCCGGAGTCATCAGCTAAAAGAAACAAAAGGGACAACTGTAACTAGCTCGCATTGTTCGCGCGCGTCAGCTTCAAGTCCATGACCTGAATAAGGATGCCTGCTAGATCAGTTTCTGCAACGGTAGTGTTGTGCGCTTATGTGAAACAACGGATTGAATCGCGCTCTTGAAGAGAAAGCGATTGTTACTCGAAGAAAAACACCGATTCAATAAAAGTTGGGAAGTTGAATTTTTGTTACTGCGATACCAAATGGACTTATGAAGTGTCTCATTTGCGAAGAAGTAATTAAGACCGTAAAAAGTGATAATGCGAAACAACACTACCGTCGTCACTAGGGATTTCAATCCCGGTCCATTTTCTCCAATCCCGGGATCCCCGGATTGACGTGATCCTAGAGTTCTGATAGTGTCTCTACTATAGATACTTCCGGGTCTATTTGACGTATGATATATTATATATTATAAATTCAACAGCCATACATGAATTGAACTGTCAATTGTTTCGTGTTAAGTTTTGTTAAAGCAACGATTTATGGTGATTTAAAACCTTAAAACTTATATATAGTCTATATCAGTGGTTCCCAACTTTCTTCGCCGTACGACCCCTTTTTACGTTGTAGATCGCTGGCGAGCCCCTTCATCTTTAATAAGTATAATTACGAACGATGTCCATCTTCTAGAGAACCGGAGATTGATATTTCGTTACACTAAGTTTGCTACTCGGCGATATTTGAGCATTAGATGTCAATGGATGTTTAGCGATTATTTGTGTAGTTATTCTACATATCGTCAATTGTAATTTCATGTGCAGTACCGGTACATGTTAATAGTCTACTCATATATTTAAATAATTTATTTATTATTTGTAATTGTAGGTTATAGGTAAGTTGCCTTTCATGACTTTGAGATCATCAAATCACTGTTTTACCCGGTTTCATTGTCGCATCAATAGAAGTTCGAAGCATGTGATAATGAGAAAACAAATCCTCTTTTTCAGTAGAGCTATAGAATTCATTAACGTCTAAGCGCACGTTAGAGAGACATCGTGCGGTCTTCCCTAAAGCCGCTATCTCGTACGTTGACTGCATGTTGGATGTAACGTGACGCATGAAAAAGAGAAATCCATTCATCTGTATGGCAGAAAATGTGTGTGAAACATACAGCGGGCTTCATTTTCATGTGACGTGGTGGGAGAATAGGTCATATACACACGAATTGGACACACACTTAATCATTGATGTCAGAAATAGCCGTGAAGTTACATGTTGAACAGACGTGTCACAATTCACACAAAAATATCTCTATTATGTCATTTTGTTGTTGCTAGTCACAAGCCTGAAATTCTTATTTGCAATCCCGGGATTGTAATCCCGATGATTTTGGTCTAATCTCGGGATCGTGGGATCCCGAGATTGCAATCCCTAGTCCCCACGAATCTCACTCTATCACAAATCTACAAGGCGAGGAGAGAAAAATCTGCGTGCATGGTTACCGCCTTTGCAAAGTATGCGAACACACTCAGCGAAGTATCCTATAGAGTGGCCCATATAGAGCCGCTGGTAAACCATTTTCGGATGGTGAAATCGTGAAAGATTGTATTCTCGACGTCGTAAAATGTCTACAACCTGGTAAAGTAAGCGGGTACGAAAAATTATCTGTCTGGTGATATAATTCAACGCCGACAATCAAACATCGCTCGACAGCAAAAATCTAGTCTCGAACAAGAGTTCCGTAAGCCAGATCTCCCTATCTTCGACCTTTGAGCTAACTGAAGAGCTTCTTTCTGTGGCGACTTTATCGACCCATACGCGAGGAGAAGTCATATTTCTGTATTGGATGATTTAACTCAATCGAAGTTAACACTGTGGTGTCCGTGGCACAGTGGTTGCGCACTTGGACTAGCGATCTCATGGTCCAGAGGTCGAACCCGGAAAGTGTCATTGGAAGTCGGCAGGAAGGGCATCCGGACTACAAAGCACCACAACGCTCCAAACAAAGTCTGACCTAAGTCAGCACCGTCCAAGGCCCCAGTAGGGGTAAAAAGTGACGTAAAATCCGTAAAAAAAAAAAAAAAGAAGTTAGACCTAGTCAACTTACGAGGCATGTGCACAGATGGAGCCCCTGCCATGGTTGGAAAAGAAAGTGGCTTCGTTGCGCGAATAAAGTAGCAAGTGAAAGAGGAACATCGAATCGACACAGTTATTTCGCTGAACTGCATCATCCATCAAGAAGTGCTCTGCGCTAGGATCGCTGACTTTGACGACATCTGCAAAAAGCAAGGCATCATAGTGTTCATTCGCTCAACTGCACTTTGTCATCGCCAGTTTCGTCAACTTTTAGAAGACAGCGCAAATTCTGCAGATATCGTGTATCATACGTCTGTCCGGTGGTTGTCTCAAGGTGATGCGATGTCTCGTGTTCTCCAACTTCGAAAGGAAATAAGTGCATTTTATTCTACGCGACTGTCCTTTAGATGATGAGACTTCAATTATTTCTTTGGCATTTTTAGTTGATCTTCTGACGTGCATCAACAACCTGAATACTGCTTTGCAAGGGAAATCATTGACAGTCTGCTTCTTGTATCGAAAGGTTCATGAGTTCTCCGATAAATGCTGCTTTCTAAAGAAACATATTCTGCAGCGACAATATTTTCACTTCCCTCAACTTTCCGAGCTCTTGAAAGAAGAAATCAAACCCGGATACGTTCCCTTCTGTCACTTTGCTAAGTCTTTGATGCGATCAACTAAGAATTTAATGCGCGGTTCGACTTCTTCAACACACTTGCACTTAAAATGAAACTGGTTGCCTTGCCACACCTGATCCAAATCGAAGAGGTTCTATTCGAACTTCAAATGGAAGTGATCAAGTTGAAGGCGAATGATTGTCTTGTGAAACAGATCGAAAATGGTGGTATTTTACATGAAATATGGAAATCAGCTGTAGAATATCCAAGATTGCGAGAGTTGGTCCGAACTGTTTTAGTCACAGGATTAAATATTTTGTTTATCTGCTTCGGTTTGCTAGAAGTGTGATTAATACGAAATTGACGGCACATCGAGGAGCCTATTAAGTGGGCAAAAAGGAATTCCTTATACCTTACAGACATAGGAAAAAAAGTCGTGCGTCGCTTGTGGATTAATGTGAGTTCCAGCAAAGTGCTTCGATTGCCAAAATTCCTTCAGATTCGAAGAATTCAGATCATTGCGCACAAGTTTTCTCCATAATGTTGACCCTTCCGATCATTATTAAAGAAAGTAGCAGGCGTACGAAAATTAGTTCACTTGATGATTTCACATCCTCTCCTCGGCATTGCTCACTATAGTGCATGCGCTGAATTGAAGCCGGGCATCGATGTGTGATTTGGTGTGTGTGCGAAGTGATATCACAGCACTCACGCCTCTCTCACTGGCCCTGGTGTCCTCTGCTGACAGCTTATTGTTTTCCATTTCCAATAGCAAGCGATGCACGAATTATCCATTCGAGAAGAAGCAAGTTGTCTAATTCTGTGATGTGCCATTTCGATATTAAGGTTACATAAAATTCTTCCTTTCTTGAAAACCGAAGCGCGCGCAGATGAATCTAATTCTGTGGTTTTAGTTCTATTTGGAAGCACACATACGCCTGCGAGGCAGCGTTCTCTAAATTGAAGTTCATAAAGAACAAGTACCGGACGCACTTAAAAACAATCTGGAGAATAGTTTACGTTTAATGACATCCTCTCAACTGCCTGATTTTCAAAGTTTGGTTAACGACAGACAGCAGCAAGTTAGTCACTGAGTCTTATACTGATATTGTAATTTCTTTACAAAATGCTGTATTTCTACCTGTTTATATTTTGTGTATTTTCATGAAAAAGGTAAGTTAAAATTTCAGTTGTGTTTTTATTTCACATTTATGATTAAATCCAAAGCTCACGTTTTGGGTTGCGAAAGAACTGCATGATTAGTAATAATAAGATACTTCATAACTTCAATAAAAACGCAGGGTAGAGAGGCTTATATACGATCTTCTAGAAATGCGTAGGCCTATATACGAGTAAATGCCTAGAAGAGACCGGCTCCGTGATGAATGAATTTTGTATGGTTCGTGATTCCTTTACACGTAGGCCCTACTCATTAACTCGGTTATTACAGTAGCTCAGTAAAGTGTCCTCTCCTTCGGTTGCCCTTACAAAAACATGCTTTCAATTTTTCAAGTGCTAATAACACCTTAAGGTTTAAATCTTTCCGGGTCAAAAATGACCGTGGGTAGCATATTGGTGAAATTGCGAACTCATTCTTTACGAAGTAGGGCCTTATGCGATTTTCACTGCCTGACTCATCAGGGAAAGCTAATTCGAGTGGTGGAGTATAAAAAGGATTAGCTGTTGACCTACATGTAGTTTGCACACATTAAGTGCGGCCGTTATTCTTTCGGCCTTCGGAATGTCGTCCGAAAAATGTGAAGGGCTGCGCACCCCTGGCTTAGATGCATAGCTGTAGGCTGAACGACCTTTTGTGACAATTTGTTAAAATATTTTTGCCTATTTTTTAATTTTGAAAAACTAGGAAATCACATAGGTAGGCCTGATGGCAAATGTAGGCTTTCAAGTGCACCTACTTTTCCTCGAAATACCTGCTTTTACCTACATTTTGGATGTTCTTTAATTAGCAGTGATTTTGATAATGAATTCAACGAATAACTAGAAAACTTTAAAAAACAAAAATGCAAAATATCGAAAATATCTAGCGTCCTACCATCATCAAAGTACTCATCCAATCACCCTCACTCTCATTATATTCCTTATTTTTATTAGTCATAAACTTAACAACGAGGTACGTAGTGATGCGACACCAATACGTATTGATTAGTGTGAAAAATATATAATTTACAACATTTTACATTAGTCCGTTTTGAGAGATTATTGTGCGTTAGCGTGATGTTCAGAACTCTCTATTGTCCACTTTCGACGAGAATTGTGTAAAGATGTACGCGAATCTGGAGTTGCATTCACACTGATGTTTGACAAAACCGAAAATTCGCGAAAACGGAAGCAATGTGACTTGCTTGTCAGATATTGGTCTGAAAAACGGGTCAAATTCAAGCTCGTTTTTTGAAGGCTCTGATGTTCGGCCATGTCAAAGGTGACCAGGTTTCTCAAGCCATTATTCAGACTTTGAGTGAAGAAGGATTCGAACTGCCTCTAAAGCAGCTCATCAGTTTAGGCTCAGATGGTCCAAGCGTCAGCAAACCCATTTGGAACAAAATCAACGAGGACAAGAGAGAGATTGGTCATAGAGGTCTTGCACCATTCATACGCTGCAATCTTCGTATAATTCACAATGTCTTTCGAGACGGAGTGAAGGAGTTCTGAGAGGAAGCTAAACAATTTGTGTTGGAGTGATTTTCCGAACGGGGTTTTTACCCACTGGGGGTACGAATTTCTCCCCCCCCCCTGCTGATCTCCCACAAGGCTGGGCAAAACCTTATATTGGGTACACCCAACACACGTTTTGGGTCGAAGCCCAAAACCCAAGTCCAAGTTTCAATAAATGAGAAGAATCAAGTAATTGAAGTGCATTCTTTGTATTTGTGCTTACAGTCTCTTGCAAAAGTTTAAGAACACTTATCTTTTCTGATCTTTTTATGTATCTCAACGTATATGTTGCAGAATCTTTC
Organism: Prostheceraeus crozeri; assembly: GCA_907163375.1. Classification (NCBI taxonomy): domain Eukaryota; kingdom Metazoa; phylum Platyhelminthes; order Polycladida; family Euryleptidae; genus Prostheceraeus; species Prostheceraeus crozeri. The sequence continues at coordinate 24,433 of CAJQUW010011496.1, read as the reverse complement.
AAAGCGGGTTTCTCATACGGCATTGTTATTGGAGACGTTTCACAATAGATATGTTTAGAGAGAAATCATTTACTATTAATATCGTGGGAAGCCCAGAGTCTATTTTTAGTAACACTATCCGCACATACTAATGCAGTGGAAAGACTCGTTCATTCGAAAGATAATCTGCACGATGGGTCGAAGAAAATCCATTCTGCCTACAGTGAGAGCTCAAGCAGCAATATTAGCAGAAGCTGGTATGAGTCAACGTCGAATAGCAGCACAGCTGGGAATTTCTGTATGTTCAGTAAACTTGGCGATTCGGAAATCTGCGCCTGGCTCATTTAATGATTCTCCCTGAATTGGTCGTCCAGAAGCTCTAACTAGGAGGGATGAACGGACACTGAAGAGAATGGTAATGAAGAAACCTTCAATGTCGCTGCGAGAAATCAAAGCTGAGGTGCATTTAGCTGGAATCAAAGCCTCTTCATCTACTCTTTCCAGAAGGCTCTGTAATAATCTTGGTCTTAAGAGTTACAGACCTGCGAAAAAGCCAAAGCTCACTCCCAAAATGGCGAAAGCTCGCTTAGAGTTTGCTCGGCGCTATCTTCACTACACAACAGAAGATTGGGAAAAAGTCTTATGGACAGATGAGTCAACATTCGAACAATTTGGTAGTCGCATCAAGCATGGCCGAAGACAATGCACCATCCACGTTATGTGATCCAGACTATGAAGCAGATGGTCTGGGGCTCAATGTCTGCAAAAGGTCGCGCCGGCATATTTTTCCTTCCTACAGGAATGACAATGAACGGTAAAATGTACCTCAACGTTCTAAAAGACAAACTTCGTTTACATATGGATATCCATAATACAGAAACACTGATGCATGATAGCGCTCCATGTCACCACGCCAAAATCGTATCTGATTGGTTGCGCTCAAATTCCGTCAATGTCCTCAAATGGCTCGGAAATTCTCCGGACTGTAATCCCATCGAGAATTTATGGTCTGTGATGAAGGACCATGTGGCAGCTATGCGACCGAAGAGTGCAATTGACTTAGAAATTGCATCAAGGCAGATTGGACAACGAAATTATCAACAGAATACTGTGCGGAGTTAGTTAAGTCAATCCCTCGTCGTCTGGCAGCCATCATTGAAAGTAAAGGTTATTGGAACCGCTATTAGTTTTTGAAGCAGTTTTATACATTTTGTATTATTTCATTTCATGCATTCTAAAATTTGTATGAATATTATTAATAGGATGGAACTGAAATGAAAATTGGCGTTTTTTGCAAGTGTTCTTAAACTTTTGCAAGAGACTGTACATAGAGATTCTTTATTGGCCAAAATTGCTATTGGACCAAGGAGAAGTGTGGTATTAGTGGGAAACTATTTTTTTTATTGCAATAACTGTAATTAGTAGCCTAGTTCGTGTATTGCGTTATAAAGCTTTCCTTCAATAATTGAACATATACTAATAGACTGACCAACTGAATATATTTGGCTTATACAGGCCTGTGATTGCTCCTCAAATTCCTCAGATTCCTCAAAATTTTTTTCCACTCCTCAAATCCTCAAAAATTCCTCAAATATAGCTAAGCTAAAAGAAATTCCTCAAATGTGACACATTTTAGACTAAATGTCGGACAATGTATTGTTTTTTAGCGAATGGTGATTATCTGTAAACTTCCAATCAAGAGGCTAAGATAGAATCATATAACATGTATCCTACACCCTGACTGCTAAACATGAATCAATCATGATTTATACTTTGATTTTGTTTCACGTCGTTTTAATTTCTGGAAGCTACAGGGTTGCAAATGTTCAGGTTCGTCCGAACTTATTTTGTTATGCAGAGAAGTTGTCTGAAGTTATTGTCTGCCGAACTCCTTAGTGCAACACTTCCACGTATTTAATGAGTGAAACACTGCGATCAGTATACCGAAATTGTATATTGAACACTACAAGCAATTTTTTTTCTTCAAACTTCATAATTTTGCGTAGAATTCCAACAGTAAAATGCTTATTCAATTATTTTCATTAATTTTCTGAACCGGTTTCACCGCCTTCATTATATGTTTCTACGACTATATGGCTGCCAAATGCATGCCTGTACTTCTTAAAGAACTTTAGGCTATCGATCCTCTATATCCATTATGTGATAACGTATAGATATCCCAGCCCACTTGGATTTCAGTGCTCTTATCAACTGAAGCTTTTGTTTCACTCATTCTCTTCCATTTTATTTCCGCTGAACATGAACGCATGCGACGGGGTAAAGCGGATGGTCTCCAAATTTAGTGTCTATCTGCTTCCTGGTCACTAGCGTGCGGAGGTTGGAAGCTTATGAGGCTCTGCTATTCCATGAGTCTGTTTTCTGCTACATTTTTCAGGGTCTGACGACCGACATTTATCCTGGATGAGTTATCCACTTATAGATCGTTTTCATAATTTGCTGATCACAGCTTGGTGTGAAAGTAATGCACAGATTGTTTATCGTTGTATGCGAACTTGGATTAATTAAGACATTCATCAAACCACATAGTACTGGGTTGGCAGATTTTCAACCTGGGTCTACTGCAAGATGTGGTTGTCAATATCTCCGCGGAACTTCATGGGAATAGAGGTGATAATCTTTCACTCTTTGCTTAGATGAGACCAACAACTCAGCTGGCAAGCCTGTTCCTAGCAGTTTTTGGTGTCGTATGAGAGAATTCATGTTCATTTAAATGTAGATCGGAGCGATGTGATCAAAGGCCTAACAGATAAACAAGAGCCACCAAAACTTGTGCAGTATAAAGTAATATTATTAATAAATTAGTGTGAAATGTGGCGTATCCTTCATAATAAATAATTACTGACTTTTTTTAACCACAAGCATTCCGTCAATGATTTTAAGCTTTCTATGCTTACGGGTTGCTCTCCTCCCAAATTTGTCTTAAATCCGTGAAAATTAATCATTACTAAACCCCAGATGCATGTAGTTGAGGATATTTCCTACATTAAAAAAAATTCAGTATACAAATCTGACAAGCATAATTGAATTGGAGACGATAGCGTGAAGCACAACGATGTCAACAGCTGGATCTGACATCCTCTGTTCGACACATTCTAAGCAGATAGTACTTGAGGTAACAAATTAATTTCGCAACAACGTGGAAAGTAATTATGACCAGGCAAATATCCTTTTGTAATACATATAACTTCAAAATTGTGTAGAGTGTGGTCAACTCTGGGGTTGCCTTCTTCATGAAGTTTGGCCCAAAATCCCTGTTAAAATTTGGAGTTTTTCTTGCAATTATTATATTAGGCTCCGTTTACATTCCTCAAATTTTTCAAAAAAATTCCTCAATTTTTCTAATAAGCTAATCACAGGCCTGCTTATATGATTGAATTACACATTGCTGATAGCAAAGCAATTGTTTTCATTTTATGATTCAGAAATATACACAGACTTAATAAATAATATACGTAGTGATTGCATGGTTAAACATATTAAGAATATGAAATTGGATTGAATTTATTTTTGGAATGTCGTCTATCGCAGACAGTTAAAGGGTTCGGATAACTGTGAAGAAATAATATATATGAAGCATATAGAAAATTCAATATGCATTAATGCACCAAAATACAAGTACAATATGTACAGGGAGCTTACAGGAAGTACAATATGTACGAAGTTTCAACGCTCGGGTTTGTCAAGCCTAGAATGAAATAGCTAATGATCACAAGTATTTATTTTTTGAAATATTCTGTGAATTGAGTGGAATTTTGGAAAAATCAGAGATTTATGCTCTTATCATATAGGTCTCCTAAGATTCAAATCAAAATATTAATTTTTGTAACTGTATTTGTATACTATACTGCGAAAAAGTTTGGAAACACCTTCATGAATGCGCCGTCCTGTTGAAGAATACTTTTATTTCTAATTGACATGAAGTAGGGGACTTTTTCCTGTATAATTTTAAGATAGTCGGAAGCTTTGAGTCTTTTGCCTTTCGGAACAAGACGGTGCTCCCTGCCACTCCGCAAAACTTGTTCGTGATTGGATTGCTTCCTCCAATTTTCAATGGTTAGAAAAATGGCCTGGAAACTCACTGGATCTTAATCCGATTGAACATTGTTGGATTAAACTGAAGAGTTGCGTCGCGAAGAAAAGTTGCTCTTCGTATAGTGAGCTTGTTGATAGCGTTAGACGTGCATGGTTTGAAGACACTGATTACGACTACTGTCGAGCTTTGATCGAATCAATGACACATCGTATTTCTGCTTGCTTGAAAAATAATGGAAGGCATAGAAAATATTGAATCACAAACAGTTGTACAGATTGTAATATATTCAGAAATCATTTTGGAAAATGTCTTTTGACATAGATTACCAGTAAGCTTGCATTTAACAGATTCTATAAGGTACTTTTAGAGAACATCGAAAAAAGTAAGTTTGCATAAAGGTGTTTCCAAACTTTTTCACAGTATAGTATATGCAGCATTAATAGAAGACCCAAGTTTTGTATCACTTACCCAAGGTCGACCCAAAGCCCAAAGTTCAACCTTGCCTCAAGGCATCACTATGTCGAAGAGAAGATTTTTCGGAAACACAACTGAACATGGGCTTTGGTGAAAGATCATTCACCAGGCACATGCAATGTCGTTGGTTGACACTGATCCCCCCAGCCGTGAAACGGGTGCTACACATGATGGAGGCAATTGAGGAATATTTCCTGAAAGATATTTCTTAAGAGGCTCGACAAAGCAATACCGAGAAAAAAATTGGAAGTCAATTAACGCTGGAGAAGAATTTGCCAGAAACTGAAGGACCCTTCAGTCAAAGTTCAATTGCATTTCTTAGCGAGTTTGGAAGACATTTTTCATCCCTTTCTTACTCTTTTTCAAAGAGAGGAGCCGATAGTTCACATCCTCTATGAGCAGCTCTCGGAACTGACACGAGCTGTCATGCCTCGGTTTCTGACACGGAATGCGGTCGGGGATAGCAGAGGTCATCAGCTCTTGCATGTCGATTTACAGGTAGAGGAGAATCAGTCGTCGAACGGAAAGATTGTTGTCAGAGAGTCAGCAAGGAATGTTGCATTGAAAGCGATGAGGCCGGAACAAAGGATAGGTGCAATTGGAAAATTCCGAAAATGTTACCAGCGCATAACCGAATTTCTCATCAGCCTTCTTCCTCTACAGAACAGAATATTGAAAGATCTGGCCGTATTGCATTCTCTAATGCAACGGTATATTGAAGTCGACTCAGTAACACGCACTCCACGACAGATGTCATTCATCGATGAATCGTAGATCGATGTATTGGCTGACGAATACAAGCTTTATCAGGCACAAGAAATTCCGGATAAGTGGTACAAGGAAACCGAAGCATCAGGATACAAGCGAATCGATGATTTCTGGAATACTGTTTTGCAAGAGAAGAATGCTCTTGGGATTCCACGGTACCGAATTCTCATCAGGTTTGTGCATGGCGTTTTCTCTCTTGCACACGGTAGCGTCGACGTTGAGAGAAGCCCATCTCAGAACAAAGCCATTGTTACCAGCGAACGTGTGTTATTGCCAGATGAGTCAGTTAACGGTCTTCGCTTGGTGAAGGATGCTGTTAAAGCCATAGGCCAAGGAAATGTGCTCCTCATGTCAGTATCGCCCTAATTATTACGATCTCATAAGAGAGAAAGAGAGAGAGAGAGAGACAGAGACAGTATATTTGTCAAAATACACAGCAATGTCAGAGTCTTACATAACCGCTTAGCAAGAAAGCTATTGGAAAGTAATTTTGTATACGAGTTGTGCGACAAAATGGAATCGTAACACGTCCGACGGATTGCGTCGGTCTAAATTATATTCAAAGGATGACATAGATCTCCTAAATTCGTATACAACGACTCAAACGCTCTGGACCTTTTGACAGACAGATTATCAACAGTATTCAAACATATACATCTGGGTTTGCAAATTGTTTTCTTACAACGTTTAAAGATGCGAGACAGCTTAGATTTCGTTTCAGATGACAGAACTTCAAAAAGGGTAGTAGAATACAACATCAAACTTTCAATAATGTTATAGTAAACTCTCCACAAATCATAGTGACATCAAGTATATTTTAGAGACTTAAGTAAAAACATACTTGAGCATTTACGCTCAATCTCTTTAAAACATAAACTCCAGGATATATCTTGGTCCCATGTGACACCTAGTATTTTCGCGCTCTTGACAACACTAAACGATAAATTAGAAAAAAAATCGTTGCAAGTGGAATTCTGCTTTCCAAAAATTACAATTTTTGCTTTGCCGCATTAAGAAGAAGATCATTATTCTCGGACCATTTCTGAATGTTAGAAATTTCTTCCATAACATGAAGTTTCCACTCTTGTTCATCTTTTTGAAATAGGAATGAGATATTCAAATCATCCGCATACTGAATATACTTCGTCAGAGAATGCTTTGGTATGATATCATGACAATAAAGAAGGAACAAAAACGGACCTAACGGACCTAAATCCACTGAATAAAACCAGGAAGGAAATCCAATTTATACACTTTATCTACCAAAATATGATGTCGGACCCTATCAAAATCACATGAAAAATCGCATGTGATTAACAAAGCCGCAGTATTATCTTTGGCATCTAACATTTGGGTCAGGTTGTTTTGCAAAGTAATCAATGCACAGGTGCAGTCAGATTTCGGTTTGCAAGCGAATTGAAAAGGCGGAGTGCATTTGACAATATATGAATGCGCTTGTGACAAAATATGTTTTTCGAGGATTTTACATGGTACACTGGATATAGTGATAGGACTTCGATTTTATATGCATACCTTGCCCTTCTTAGGCACGGGCGTTACATTACATGACTTAAAAAATGATGACACAACACGATACAAAATATATTTTAATGATATGACACAATGGCTCAGAAATAAACGGTGCGGCAATCTGATACAAGCGATTAGGAACTTCATCTGCTCCTGTAGCATTGTGTAGAGACAATTTATCTAAAAGCAGTGGTCGTGGCGGCGCGAAAACCTCGCGTATTACGCGAACGAAACGCGAATACGCGAATTTAAGAGAAATATGATGAGATTATGCGAAGTCCATCATTTCAAAATTTCGAAGGTTTGATTTTGCTATTTTGGCCATTTTCGCATGTATTCATCGACAGAAATGTTGATAGTCACACCCCATCCACTGATAATATGAACTTTCTAACATTCAGCGTATCACCAAAAACATATTTTGTACTTCTATAATGTAGGAAAAAGTTTCTTAAACAATTTCTTAAAGTCTTGTAGATTTGTTGGCCCTCGATTGCAAGACCACGAAAATTTCGAAAATGTTCACTACAAGTGGCGCGATCGATACCGTCCGTACTTTGTCACAGCAACAAATCTCGATTGGAAGCTGAAATCCGACTACAACAAAGCAGTCTGTCAGGATCCTCTCAAAATCGTGGCGATGCGTCTACATTTTGAAGAGGGTCTGAGTTAGCGGAAAAGTGCCAACTTTGGTTAAAGTCGCAAAGGCGGTTTTTGTTATGCCGCAAGGGAACGCAGAAATAGAGAGGAGTTTTACAAACCTACCCGACATATTGACTAAAAGAAGCGCTCGCTGATACCTGAAACCCTGAGAGCCCTTGGCGATTTGTGAAATCCGTTTTGAGAAGTAAGAAAATTGATAGCTCAAATATGAGAGTGGATGAATGAGTGGATAAAATACATGTACAATGCATCATATGCTTTTTACTGAACATGGCTGCAAAACCAAGAAAAGAAGGAAGATAGAAGAAAAAGTGAAGCTCTCCAAGAACAACTCCGTATATATAATTAGATGAAGAAAATCAGCGATGTGAAGAACTGAAGTTCGCCCGCCGATTGAAGCTCGAAAACATCCAAGAAAGCCTGGAAAAGAAAGAAAAGGAACAGAAAATGCCTTGCACCTAGAGCAGAGTCAAAGAGAGCAATTGTGAATGACAAAGTATTTAAGAATGTCGTAAAGCTAACTCTGTAGTATTTGCCTTGTATCTCCCTTCAGCAAATCATCGGGTACTGATTTATGACTCTCCCATGACAACACTATGCCCATATATGTACTTCGATATTCATGTAAATCGGACTTGCGAACATAAAATGCATATTGGAATTCCAGAATATTTGCTGCTTTTCTTTGATTTCTCGAGGTTTTGTTTTCATAATGGATATGCGAGACGAGAGTATTTCTGCAGTGGCTTTTACGGTGAGCATCTCATAAACTCAAATTAGTCGCAGATTTCCTTAATTTGAAGCTGATGCAGCGTCAGTAATCCATCACATTTTATCAGAGACGTTCTCGCTGAGATGCTCTCAAGCACTTACTCCTAAAGCGTGTGGTGGACACCCTGCTTTTCCAGCAACCTCATTATAGCCATAAAGCTCGTATTACGCATTATTAAAATAATTATTACTACTAACACGAACACGCGAAATTGGTGAAAATTCGCGCCACGACCACTGTCTAAGAGATGAAAAATATCCATTGGGTCGGATAGAGGGCACCACTCATCGTCAAAACTGAAATCCCATCTGCTCCTGTAGCTTTGCGTAGACACAATTTATCTAAGAGATGAAAATATCCATTGGGTCGGATAGAGGACACCAGTCATCATCAAAACTGAATTCAAATTCCCTGTGCTCACTAAAATTGTCAATAATTCTTTGATTCATTTCCTTAGCAGCAACAGCAGCATCAGAATATTGAGCAATCAGCGATTCAATAAGATTATTGCCAATTTTGCGTCTATAGTGAGAAACAACTTGCCAAATGTCTTTGAAGATTGTTTATATCTTTGAGCCCGATTGTCTTTACAACGTTGAATAATTTCCTTGCATTTAATTTCCAGGCTACTATATTCTTGAAAATCTCGATTGGTAAGCCTTCCACCTTCGATTGACCATGTCTTTTGCCAAGGGAGACATCCAAGGCTTGCTTTTTTTTGATAGAGACTTCTTTTACTGGTATACACGAAAAACACATTCAAGAAAAATGGCATAGAAGTTTCGAACTTTAGATTCAATATCAACAGCATCATTAACACTTTCAAAAGAAATATCAGTGAGGGAAGATAAAAAATCTGCAATGTAGGACTTTCTGAAATCAAACAGCTTATGTACAGAAGACCCACTTTGAAGCATCTGCTCAAAAGGTTTCAACAAAACTGTACAATGGGATCCTCTGCGATGACTAAAAATAGTAGGTCCAACTTCAGCACTATTATAGCTTTCACACAAAGATTTACTTACAAGGAAAATATCCAAAATACTATCGAAACGTGTCGGTACCGTAACTTTATTAAGAAGATCAAATTAGCACATAACAGTAGAATAATCAAAATCATTTAGATCGCCTCCAATTATAATATTGGGGGGAATATAAATTGTCAGTAATATTGTCAAGATGGTGAATAATGAATTCATTCAATTCTCGACATGCTGTAGAATTAGGCGGCACACACATGGCAAGTAGAAAATATAAATGACCATTGTAATTTAGTTTGAAGAACATACGCTCAGAAAAGGATGGTGAAGTGATATCCAAAAAAGTAGAAACTTTCAAATTCGATGATGCCCAAGCTGCAGCACCACCACCACAACGACTTCTTGTGTCACATCTGAAAATCATAACCCTCGATTTGGAAAAGAGAACTATCGTGAAGATCACTCAGCCATGATTCTGTAACAATTATTATGTAAGGATTCATAGAGGAGCAATTGAGTCTGAGATCATCAATTTTTCCCGCTGAAACAATAGAATGAGCATTGATCATAAGGTGTTTAGGAGTACATAAACGACCACAATAAGTTCCGTTGCTAAACACGCTGCGTACGGTAAAGGACTTTGCCTTTTCTTATGTAAACATCTTCACCCATATTGCATAAAGATCGAAGTTCATCACGCAAAATCTTCTCTCCTCCTGCTGTTTATGAGTTGGCCTAAATCTGGCTGCATATAAGTCCTGGAAAACTCTGTTGATTTCTTTAACATAGGACCAGCTTTCAATAGACGCATGCGGGTGTCAAAAGAATCCAGAATGATCTTTATTGGAGTGGCTTAATGTTACCAATTCTTCCAACACGAAAAGCTCGCTTTATACAAGTTGAATCAAGTTCCTTGTCAAGTACTTTCAACAAGTCAGACATATTTTTAAAGTCAATATCACTATTCTCTCGTTCTGGTAATCCAAAAATTATCAAGTTGTTTCTTCTGCTGATGCGATCTTCTATTTCACTCAATAATTCTTTCTCCATAGATATTCCGGAAGATCGGAACCTCACATCCATCTCCGATGAAATCGTCTGTTCGATTCGTTCAACGAAAGAAGTTTTGATGTCCTCCAACTTCGACAAGAAATTTTTCTCAAGTTCCTCAATTCGTTTTTCGTTTTCTATCACCAGTTCCTCTTTTATGCTACCAGTCATCTCACTGAACTTAGATTTGAAAGAATCAATAGTGAGAAGATCAGATAGATTCTTTGTGTTCATAGCATCTATTGCACTTATGAGAGCAGAACTGAGTTGTGATTTGGATAAACGACCGATTTGAGTTGCTGACATTTTCCGCACTTCATTGATTGAGATGGAGACATTTTTCTCTGGTGTAGATGAATTTGAGTTCATATTTAGTTCCAACACAAAAGAAGTTGGAAGAAGGGACTCAAACGCATCAAAATAGATCGCAATTCAAACGCGTAACACACTCGGCTAGTAGAGAGAGATAAGAGATGAGATACGATGAGTAAGAGATGATTTATACTACAAGAGACGATGATTGACGACCACTTTGAATAGCCTTTGCGGGAAGAAGCGAAAGAGTTGTGACACAAAGACGCAAGTGACCTTGACACAAACGGACGTGATCACAAACACGTTCTGAGGCTGAGCACGGGATATCCGGTGAGCGAATCGATGATGGAGAAAACGAAGACCACCAGACGTTGCAGATCCAGATGTAGAATCTCGTGATATCAAAAATTAGAACAAACGACGCGATGATCGATGAGAAAATCACAAAAGACTGCGCATAGTCTGTGAACACACAACGTCAGTGACAGCCGACTGCTAGTGGAAAGTTGCTTATCGCGCCTATTCTGTTTGGATCGCCTCAGAAAGGAAAGAATTTGCGATGAAAAGTTTGAAGAAGAGCGAAAGAAAACATCGTTATATAAACGACGGACGCTGGAAGCTTCGGAGAACAGAAAAATAACACTGGATAGCAGAAAACCCGGTGTAGTTGCCGCACAAAGTAAGGCACAAAACGATCTGCGTTCATCAGAGAATCTGTATAACGACGCGGAAAAACGCCTGCATGAAGCCATCAAATCGAAGGACTTTTTGGAAGTTTGTGTTGTACAGGGACTGATCGAAGCAGCCAAGAAGAAAATGTCACTAACTCGGGAGACGTTGGAGAAAAGGCATGAAGAGATGCAAGAAATTAAGGCGAAACAACGAAAAGTTCTGGATAAATGTATCAATGCACGAAAATGGGGATGATGTTTTGATGTCAGCGTTTCCCTTTTTTCAGCAATTTCAAATGAGAGTGCTTACATCTATATCTACATTTTTATAGGAGCACAACAGTAATTTGCTATACCAGTACATTTTCTCAAAACACAAACTCGAAATTTGTGTATTTAGATTCAACAGTTCAACAATTTTTATCGTAAGTACTGATTGACAGTTTTAATTTTCTACATTTCCTCAGTGCTTTAACTTGAATCATGTGTAAATAATTCAATATTCCAAAAACATTTTTGCTGGTTGACATTTCTAATTTGTTTAATGCATTTCCTCATATCTTGAACTTACTTGTATTTTTGCTTGCGATATTGATACTTATGCGGATATTTTGGTATGATAAGCATGAATATAATTGTTTTTCTGAAATGGATGTTTTCAGATACATTGTTTTAAAACATTTAATATATCTGATATACTGTTATTTACACCAGTGTTTCGTTCATTTGATGACAGACGAATGTATCTACGCTTACTTTATGTATCGCAAAGTGTTCAATTTGATTTTTACAAATGCGTCATAATTTCCCCGTAGACTACCCTACTTTCATCCTACTTTCTCAGATTTTCGGATCCTACTCTTTTCCTACTTTTTTTGTTAAGGTGCACTTGAAAGCCTGCAAATATGATCTGATAGAAGTGGTAAAATTGAGCTAGTTAAGTTATGTTTGATATTGATACAGACTGAATACTGCCATGTCACCGCTTTCGAGTGCCATATCACCCCATTGATGGGGTGACATCGCAGTTTTTGAGCCTATTAATATTCAAATTCGAATTTCAAGAGCGCATCCTGCAGAATTTTGTCTAATACAAAATAGTTAAGAAATGCGCTGTATATTACGGGCAAAGTATTAAGTTTTAATTTTTTTTCATTATTTGGACATGATGGATGATTTTAAAAAATGCTGCCATGTTTCCCCATTCTCTCCTACAGTTTTATCAGTGCATTAAAAATCAAATTTTATTTTTTATTTATTTTATTTTAACAACCCCTTTCTCCCATATAAATGGGGTAGGGGGATTCATACAAACAAGATAAAAAGGACACAGTTCATATACATCATAAAATTCATGGAAATACAAACTAGCTACAGTCCACAAACCATCAGGGTAACACCACATGAAACGATATCAGGAAACACAGTCAAGTAAAATGTCAGCCGCTCCATACTTCAATCACCTTATGCACAGTTCTCCGCCATACGACTCTGTCTTCTGAGTCGCTTCTGCAACTTCTCCAATCTTCCTCCGCCTTCTGGAAATCTCTTTTGACACAGTCACTCCAACGAATTCTCGGTCTTCCTCTTCTTCGCACACTCATTTCTTGCTCCATTCGCCTGGGTAGCCTCTGCTCATTCATTCTTGCCACATGTCCGGCCCAAGATAGTCTCTTTCCCACAATCTTCTGAGTCATCGTTCGTTTCAGTCCAACTTCGAGTCTCATTTCTGCAAGTTTTCTTCTGTCAACCAACTTCACTCCACACAACCTCCTCAGTCAATTGTTCTCGCACACTTGCAGTCTATCTTGCTCATCTTTGGTGAGCGCCATTGTTTCCAGACCATATATGACTGCTGGAATTACACACACCTCTAACACTTTCCGTCTGATATCTTTGCTGATCCTTCTGTCTCCCAACACTCCTGCCACTTTCTGATAGGCTCCGACCCCTGCTCTAATTCTCCTATTCACCCTTTTTTCACTCCGCCCATCTTCCGCTACCACAAATTGCCATTGCATTAAAAATCAAATCCATACAAATAAATGAAACTCGCAAATGTCATTAAAATCGCTCACAATTGTACAATATATTTAAACACGGTCAAGAATACTGGATATTCAAAAAACCTAGACCAGAAACAGAGACCTTCCATGCGTAAACATTTTCCATGAAACAAATTATACCATTTTGTAAATGATATTATTAAATAATTAATCATTCGACCCACGATCTTTTTCTTATTACGAAATATATTTCGGCGGACCGCCCTTGTCAATCAATTTTACAGCATAGCACAGTATGATTTGAAATCAAATTCAATAACATGCAACAAGAAGAATGTCAAAATATCATTGGTAAAGTTAAAGATAAGTCAAAGACAGAGAAGTTAAACGTTCATGAGCACATAGCACTTTTTATGTGCTACCTTTTCATCACATCTGTCATAGCATGTAATTATATACCATAGTCTCTTAATGCTGTAATGTCAATGTAGGCAATTTCGATTGATTCCATTCAGTTTTGTTATTTATGAGTGTCATTTGTTGTTGATTTTTGTTTCTGATTGTTACGGCTTCGGCGATCTGTCTTTCCATTGCGTTGTTATGGTACACCCAGGTTACGTTCAAGTTAAAATTTTGTTTGATTCCTTCATGCTGGGTTTCACAGTTTCTCCATAATACAGATGCTTCTTGTTTTTCATTCAATTGTTTGACAGATTCATTTCCCCTCTTTTTTGTATTTCTTGACGTCTCACCCACATATATATTGCTTTACAATTGTCACATTCTATTTCACACGTCACTCCTGATGTCTCACAATTTCCTTTGCCGTTTGACTTACATACTAGACATTCATTTTCACATTTAGCTTTCTGAAAAGGATGGGATTTTTGTAATTTTGATTTAAGCGTTGTTCCAGTTTTTTTCGATGATCTTTATTCTTAAACCGCTATCCTGAACTTGTTTTTCACATTTTCTTTTCAAAACCGAATTAGGTGTTGCTGTAATAAAGAGAACACTTTTGTAATTTTAGGAAATGTGAAAAACAAGTTTGACACTGCATGTGAAAAACAAGCTGTGACAATCGGAAACAAAAATCAACAACAAATGACACTCATCAATAACAAAACTGAATGGAATCAATCGAAATTGCCTACATTGACATTACAGCATTAAGAGACTATGGTATATAATTACATGCTATGACAGATGTGATGAAAAGGTAGCACATAAAAAGTGCTATGTGCTCATGAACGTTTAACTTCTCTGTCTTTGACTTATCTTTAACTTTACCAATGATATTTTGACATTCTTCTTGTTGCATGTTATTGAATTTGATTTCAAATCATACTGTGCTATGCTGTAAAATTGATTGACAAGGGCGGTCCGCCGAAATATATTTCGTAATAAGAAAAAGATCGTGGGTCGAAAGATTAATTATTTAATGATATCATTTACAAAATGTTATCTAAATCTTTCTTTAAAAATTCATTTGTGATTGCTAAAAAACAAATCATACCAATCCACTGTTTAGTAGATATTTTCCAGGAATAACGAATATGTTGTCCTCATAGAACAAAAGTAAGCCCTCACGTATACAATTTCCTAATATATCATAGGCTTGATTTTAGACTTTAATTTTTATTACTGGGCATCGATACACTGCCTGCGCGGATGGGGTCTCGAGGCCCGGTGGCAACGCTGTGATTCATAGCTGGTGCCAGGAACAGCACTTCCAAAGATTTGGCCATATTTGTGAACAAAGGTTTGCAATTGGTCCGGGACAAGTATAGTTGTTATTGCCTTTCCATCAAGCATAATTCGGGTGTGAACGCCTTCTGGAGCATTAACTTTTCTGGGGAGTTTCTAGACAGGATGTCGGATTTGAATTGCCGCTCTTTGCAAGTTTATGATTTCTTCACACTCTATACGAATCTGAATTTAGACCAGGTTAAGGACTCCTTGAGAGACTGATGTGAGTTAATTTTTTAGCAGTTCCATGAGCTTCATATGCATTGGCTATTATAGAACCTTCTTCTCGAATAAGAAGTGCAGAGGATATCACTGCTGGTCCAAAGCCTTATTCCTCACTGACTATTAGTTTCATCCTAGATGACACTTTTGTCACCTTCGGGGAACTTGTCTTCAGACAAATTCCGGACATCCCTACGTGTTGGAATTCCAGGTCACTCTTGGATGACCTATTCTTAGCATACAGGGAGTTCAAGTTCGTGACAGGGCTTCTAGCGAGATAGAGATTTGGCTTAGCCAAACTTCTCCCTCGTACCACAAGGTGCCACATTTGTGTGTTTAACTACAAACACTTCTATAAGATTCTCTCTGAAATCTACCCGATAGACATCAGCTAACACAAGCGGTGATAACAACAAATGCGTAAATTGATTTTCGCTATTTGTATTTTTTAGTTAGCTTCTCGTCATGTCCATGACGAACTCTACTTTTAGTTCCTAGTTTGTAAAATAAAATTGATTGTAAGTTTAAATTTATTTCCCTTCCCGTCTTAAGTTAGGTCGGCTAGCCTCTATTTGTATTTCGTTTCCTACCCTTTAGTGGGGTAGGTTAGCATTGATTAATATCATTAATAACATTGAGTTACCTAATTATTTACATGATTCTCCACTAGGGTAGTGGTTTAACTTTGGTATCTTCCGTTTCCTGGATCCTTCGATTTTTTACCGTGTCATGTTTTTAATTTAATTATTTTTTATTAACAAAGCTTCTACAATGCGAGATTTAAATTCGCTACGTCCTGTGTATTTAACCGAAAAATGATTATTAATGTCATAACTGCAGTTTGCCCACATGTTCAGATGGCTACTTACAGCTCAGTTGCCTCTTATGTTCCTTTATTCTTTGATGCAATCTGCGTTTCGTTTGTCCCAAGTATTTTGGGTATCAGGATCAACCCTACATTCAAAATTATAAACAACGCATGATCGCATCAGCATACTTGCTTTCTTTCAGACAAAAATACTGTCCTGTTTTTAAGTGTTGAATATTATTTTTGCATCATGGTCCAATTTCCTAAATAATTTAGCGAAATTGCGTCGGAAATTTGTGGATGTTATACCTACAAATGGAAGTATCAAAAATTTGGTGTCTTCCCATTCATCTTTCTTCATTGCTTTTTATCAGTGCTATATTTTATTTACAGGAACTGTTTTATGAACGAGTTGATGAGGTCAATGGGATAGGAATTGCTTAATAGAATTTTTGTAGTATTTTTTTAGCTCTATGTTGAACATGTTCCAGCTTGAGCATACATTATACGCTCTATGTAGCATTCCTACCACAAGGGTGCGTTTCCATTGGATAGGGCAAGTAGCATTATAATTCATTAGTAGGCTTGCATGTACCTTACCTAAAAATCGATGTGGTTAGACCATTACTTTTGTCAATTTCAACATCCAAAGATAAAATCATATTTTTACTTTTCTTTACTGTGACCTTTATATTGGACTGCTGCAGCGAATTTAAATCTTGTATAGTAGAAGCTTTGTTAATAATTGATAAAACTTCTAGATTAAATCAAACCCTATGTCTTAATGGTAAATCTCTTTTGTTAAGAGTATTCCCGATATTGTAGATCGTTGTTGTCATTGTCAGCTTATGAACTTATTATGCACGAATCAAAAGTAGACTCAGAATGTTGAATCTACCATTAAATCTATTAGAAAATTAGTTTCTAAGTTTTCGCAGTCCTTACTGTCACTATTCGTCTATGGCTGTACGAAATCAGCTTTCCCCAGTGCAGCATCAGGAAACATTATAACAGATTTATGATGGAATTAGATAACTGGCGTCAGATGTTGCATGCTTGACCGCGTGACCGCATGATCTTCATTCCCTATCAAGACAATATTTATAAAACGGCAAATCATAGACATCTTCACACTTGACGAATCACGGCTACGTTGATTTTTAGTCACTGTTCGATATGTAATTTGGAAATCGTATTTTTATGTCATCAAGACATTGACGTAACATAATCCAAAAGGAATAATATATGTAGAGAACATGTGAAAAGAATTAAGTCAGCGCTATACATTGGTTATCAAATGATTCCTGATATTGATCGATGAATCATAATTGACAACATGATAAATTTATGATAGGCATATTCAACTGATAAATGTGTATGAGTGATTGTAACACTTTGTTGACTGGTCGATTCTCATTCGGGAGAAAACTATAACTGAAAATGATGTCAATTTCAATCGGTTGAATATTGCGTCACTGCAGTGGAAGAAGACAATGTAAATGTATGAGCATGAAAACAGATTGCATCACCATGTACATAGTATGTGTTAGTGACTTATTATTTCAGCTTATTCGCATTTAGCAAAATTGTAATTTATTCTGCGCAAAGGAATGTTTGAGCAAATATCGTCTGAATTTTTAAATGTTGGCGTATGAATGACAGGGTTCCTGCGTGCCCCATAAGTTTTATGGACTCAAAAACTCCCTCTAAATTTTCACTTTTCAATTTAACCTTAGAATCCATCATACAGAGCTGATCATAAAAACGGATGAGCAGTGCTCAAAATATGAAAATCACTCAATTTACAAATCGCAAATTTTCAAAATGAAAACATGTGAGCATGATTCATGCACGGGTAGAAAGAGCATTTTCTGACCTCTTTTGACATACTGGTCATCGAAATCCGTGAACTAATAAATAATTAGTGATATCGTGAAGTTATCACAAAATCATGACCTTTATGATTTTATGTTGAAAATGCTAAGGTCTCAATTTTTCATCAAAAATGTTAGTGTTTGATATCTTCAGAACCCTTGCGATGTAAAGAGTGCGAATATATAAGTTGGATTCATTTTAGTTCAACTGTTGTTTTTCAAACCTTCAATATTTTTGTCATTATCGCAAAGTAAACAAACACCATGTAAAGTGAACGAAGGTTCACAACAAGACCATTGGCGAAGGCATGTCTTTGTTCTCTCATAGTAGCTGCCGATTGTTTACCTTCATTGTTTGTGTACTTTTGTGGAAATGAGAAAAAAATATTGAAGAAGTTTGAAAAAGAACGATTGAACTTATATGAATATATCGTGCATGTTCGCGTTCTATACAGAATTCTGAAGAAGACTTACATATTCTGAAGATAACAAACACTAATATTTTTGATGAAAAAGTGAGAGCACAGTATTGTCAACATAAAATCATAAAGGTAATGATTTTGTGATGACCTCACGATATCACTAATTTTTTATAAGTTATATGAACAGCATGTCAAAAGAAAGCTCAGAAAATGCTTTCTCCCCGTGCTTGATTCATTATCATACTCAGATGTTTTCTTTTTGAAAATTTGCGATTTGTAATTTGAACGATTTTCATATTTTGAGCAGTGCTCATCAAATACATGGCGGATACAATCTATCAGCTCATTTGAAAGCTGAGAATGCAAGCTCTCGAATGATGCGCGACACGATTGGAGGGCATGAGAATCGATTGAATCTCAGTGAAATTTAGGTGGTTTGCTTTTTGTGATCAGCTCTATCTGTAGTTCATCTTTCAAGCATCTAAACTTTTGCATAAGTTAACCCTGATGCATTCAATGCCGAAGTCGGAGATAAGTGATCCCACATGCGCGAAGAGCTTCTGGCCTAAAAATAATGCACAAAATATTGAACATTCGTGTATATTTCATTGCCTATGGCTGGAGTTCATCGTTATGAATTCATGATAACTCACTGCTATGGTCACTTTTATCATTCTAGCTTTAGTTAGGCTTTCAGAAAATTCAAGTTTGGTCGTCACCCACCCTCTTCCTTATTTGTTTGTTCGTTAAAAATGGCAAATTACCAAAATTTCATAAAAAAATTGACTTTGTGCATTTGTGCATTGATATTTATCGTGCCGACTGCCAAAAGTTGCATAAGGAGCCTTCTTCATCGACGAATTGGTTGTCGGTTGCGACCATAGATGTTCCTTTCACGCTATATTTTTCCATCATATTAAATTCAGTAGTTGCCATTGAAGCAGGAAGACCAGGCCATATTTTGTTAACAGTTTGTGCTTTTATGCGTAGAAATAAACACAATAAATGATGCCACTGTTTTTTTAAGGTGCTCCACGGTTCACATTCTGCACCGTGGAATTTTCGAGTTATACCGTGGATTTTGAACGTTCATCCGTTACAAGTAATTAACTTCAAGACTTGAAAAGTCACCTTGCATACGCACATGCAGAATCGCGAGTAAAATTCACTGCTAAATGCTAAATGCTATACTGCATTCATGACTTCTGTTTTTGCTTATAAATCCTGAGTGCGTTAGGCAGTGCATTAATGAAAGTCGATCTGAGACGATTTGAGTTGTGGACCGTGGGAATGATCAGTGTCTCGTAGCATATACCTGTAAAAAAAACCCTGATAATGCTAAATCACACGGTGGTTAGTGCTTGCCTTAGAGATCTTTCGGTACAGGATCGATAGCCCGAAAGTGTCATTAAAAAGTTGCCATTGGAAGTGCATCCGAGCTAAAAGATCATGTTCTAAATATCTCCAGTATAATAATGTTCTAGGACTTAATATGGGCACTGTTCCAGACCCCCTGTATGAGGAGAGTAGTGAAGTTTATACCATCATTTTTTGTTGAACATAAGATTTTAAATTACATGTTGAAACGAATGTTATTTTTTAAATTTTCGAAACAATTAGTAAGAAGTAAAGGAAAGCCACCCAATTCTCAGCTTGTAATTTTTTTTTCTGTTTGCGACTACCTGTTGTGTGAACGTTCACTTGGCACGGTATGAATATGCTGGAAAGATGTTATGAATTATGTTTTCGAATTGGTGAGCCACACCCTTGGATTAATACATACGCGCTTCCAAGATTGTACTTTTTTCATGAAGATCAGAAAATGAGCTTGAGACCTATTTTCAACATATTGTGATACAACAAAGTATTTATTATACAGACAAAATCGGCAAGATTGCATTAGTGGTGGCAGATATATTTCGCCTGCTCTCAGTCGGTGCCCGTACGCAGAAATGAAATTTAGTGAAAACAAGATAGTGAACAACGTTATTTGTTACAATGAGAATTGGATGGTACCAATAGATATTGAAGCTAATAGAAGACATGAAACCTGGATTCAATTTATTACGAAAAACTATTTTTAATGTCTGAAGTGCTAAGAAATAAGTAACAGGACAATGATGACCAAACATGAGAAAGAAATGAAGTTAACACGGCAAAAATTAATGATAGTAAAGTCTCCTTCTGGTACGCAAGGGTCCGCTTCTGACGTAGATTTTAGTCTGGTCAGCGCTTCAATAATCTTCAAAGTGTGGCTGGTTGTGCAATCTGCGGAAGAAACTCTGAAAGAATGTTGGTCTCGTCATATGCAGCATGACATTACGGTAGATGTCTTAACTGCTTCTTCAACCATATAAGTAAGTGCTCCCGAATGCGATTTAGATAATCTTCTCACTGTCCTGCCTATGTATTTAACTTCGCAGCAAATACAGTTTTGTTATCCGTAGTTATACATTGTATATAGAAGTTTCAGAGATTGGATCTTTTCGAAGAACGTGACAGGCACCCGATAAGTAGAGAGAAGAATAAGTCTCAGCTGTGCGCGCGCCGTTATTAAACGCATACGCGTGAGTGACACGGGTTTCGCGTGCCGAATCAAGGTCTCGTTGCGTTGACCAGTAAAAGGCGACGTCGCGTAAACATTTTTCTTCTCAGAACCGTGCTCCATCACTTTGGCGGTTGACGACTGGCACTTGTGAATGAAAGATCGAATGGATAGCCGTTGTCGAGTATGTAGAGTCCTTTTCAAGTCAAGGTCTGTTTTTTATCTCCAGCGTCTGTTCATCCGAATGTATGTCGTCTTGCTTGAGCTCGAATTAAGTTTTGACCAAACCGATCTTTCGAGCTGATGGAACATGTTTTAAAGATGTAAGTAGCTCAAGTAAAGGCCGGTAAAAGTTGGTTTTTCTAAAATTGAGGTTGAGAAGCCTCCGTCAAACTTTTCCTTGTACGATTAACGTACTTTCCAAATACACTAAATAAACTATTCCTGCAACTATTCTCGTTACAACTTTGAGCCTGGTAATAACAGTCAGCGTCGGCATAGTGACGCATTGATTGCACTCAAGCGTAATAAAGAAATAGTGATAATTCGTCACCAGAATAAGGGATGGGGAGTCGGTTATCCTTGTCCGAAAGGGACGTTTGTGGAAGTGAGGGACATTCCTACCGACCGACATCCAAATTAGTCAAGACGAGCCTCAGCTTAAGATTCGCACCCCCCCCCCCCAAATAACTCCCCCAAAAATCAACCGTTATCAAGGAAGCTAATGTGTTTATAAAGGACTTGTTGGCTTCCTGAGATGATAATAATAATAATAATCAGGAATGCTTTATTTTCAATCAATACAAACGAGCAGGGTATGAATGGTATACAGCTATTACATCATGTGGTTTCTCGAGTATTTCACGAAACTTCCATTGTAGATTGTGGAGGATCGTCGTTGAGGTAGCAATTTTCCGGGAGCGACGAAACAACACGAGTAGGGTCTCTTCACAGTAAAAAATTCGACAAGTGGATGAATATGGGGATTTACCACTGTTCTTTTTTTGATTGTGATTTTTTGATCACCACTAATTGTGCTGAAGGAGCACGTAATACTCCATACCACGCCTTTTCGGACTTCCAAAAGTGCACAAAAGTCCGATACCTTTGCGATCCAACTTTAAATTCCCCTATCCGGTTTCACCATCCTTTATATATGTTTTATTATAATCCCTATAAATGTTTTATTCGTCCCCTATTCCCTACCGCACAAGATGGCATCATGGATTCTGTCCGAACTGTAAGGAGTTCACTCTTTCTACGGTCAGTTTTAACTCAAAGACAGCTTTACCTTCGTGGATCATATTCACAGCCTGCAAGATAACGCCGGACACATGATGTCACTGGATGCAACATTACCTATTTACCAACGTTCCAATTGACGAAATCATCGATGTTGTTGTTAACACCGTTCAGGCTGGACTTTCAGAATGCAGAATCCTCATGATCATCTACGCCGAGCCTTGACGGCTGTGTTTCGAAGGACATTTGCATTTTTCTTCGACGGTGCGTACTACCGATAAGTGATGGTGTCGATTTAAAACGTTATTCGCTCGGGCAAGATTGCATATGTTCGATAACACGCTGAGTAAACAACACTGAACTGAATACTATGTGTATCACAATATGTGAAAACAGTCCTAGCTCATTTTCTGATCTTCATGAAAAAAGTAAATCTTGGAAGCGAGTATGTATTAATCAGTGTGGCTTTCTTTACTTCTTACTAATTGCTTTCGAAAATTAAAAAATAACATCGTTTCAACATGTAATTTTTAAAAAATCTTATGTTCAACAAAAATGATGGTTTAAACTTCACTACTCTCTCATACAGGGGCTGGGGACAGTGCCGATGTAAATCAGACATTTTATCTGGAGCACTTGTGATCTTTTAGCTCGGATGCACTTCCTTGGGCAACTCTTAATGACACTTTCGGGCTCGATCCACTGGAACCGAAAGATCGCTAAGGCAAGCACTTAACCACTATGCCATGGATACAATCTCATTGTATCAAATAGCGTTGTTTCACTTCTTGTTCACTAAATTTTCATTTCTGCGTTTCGGCACCGATGTTAAGAGCAATATATCTTGCCACCACTAAATACATTCTTGCGATTTTTCTGTATAAAATCATCCGGATGATGAATGTTACACATAGTATTTTTTTTTCGATGTGCTTGGGTAGAAGCGCTGATTCGGTGCATTTCATTGCAACTCTACCAAAGTCATGGGAAATATTGAGCCATGTCACGATATCCCCCCCCGCCAAGAACCTTCCTGATCGAGTGAGAGATGCAGCTGCAATAGTTGTTACTGGCAGCCTT
Organism: Prostheceraeus crozeri; assembly: GCA_907163375.1. Classification (NCBI taxonomy): domain Eukaryota; kingdom Metazoa; phylum Platyhelminthes; order Polycladida; family Euryleptidae; genus Prostheceraeus; species Prostheceraeus crozeri. The sequence continues at coordinate 1,229 of CAJQUW010011496.1, read as the reverse complement.
CTTGATGAAGTGGACAACTAGGATTCCTGGGTTCGAAAAAACATCTCCGCGGGAACATCAACCTATACATGTCATTTTTTGTTTAAAGGTGCACTCGGTCAATTTTTTAAGTTGTGTCCTTATCAATCCTAGAGCATCAGTTGAGTTAGCTGTCGTCGATTTTACAATTCCGGGGCCGCAGGTCCTCTCGATACGTGTCGAAAGGATATCTCGGTGAATAAGGTTTTGTCACGAAATAATTTCGCCGAAGTTTATTTTTTATTTCCTCCGAAGTTTATCGAAGTTTATTTTTTTTTGAGTGCCAATGTTGTTTTTTATTGCACTGAAATCATATCATAATGAAAGTTTCTGCTTATGAAAGGTTATTATTAAATTTGTCATTTTAAGAATCTATTACTACTTTAAAGGCTGTGATTACGCAGGTTTTTATCAGTAGAACTAACTTGAATTTTTCTTCACGAGCCAATCAAAACAAGACAAAAGCATATCCGGTTACCATGAATGAGGTTTGCGGAAATCAAGACTGCTGCAAACGTTCGCCATTGTTTTACTCGTCGTTCAAGGAACTTATTATTCGATGAGTGGACAATTCATCATTTGATTATTCCGCTCTTTAATGTACAGTACATAGAAGAGGACCGTTTATTATTTGGCAGTGCGCAAAGATTTTCATGTAAAGAGCTTATTCCTAATACTAATTAATCTGAGTCCACAATCACAAACTCACAATGGTTGCTTCATATCGTGTGATCATATTTTACGCTGTTACAAAAGATGTTTACATTTGCATTGGATATTGTGTTGTGGCGTTGTGGTAGTGCCGTAAGCTGGCACCCCCAAGGGGGTGGGGTACGGCAACAGACCAGCCAAACTAAAAGTTGATAGTCAACCTGATTCATTACCGATAGGTCATTCTTAATTGAGAACCCACAATGCTCGTAATTCTCAGCTTTAGAGTTGCAGTCAGCACGTTGACTTGCAGTAACTTTCCTAGAATGTTGTTTTTAGCCCATATATAGTCATATGCCTACATAGACCAAAAAGTCAACGTATGCGTAGATATACATGTAAAGTAAATGCTGTATGGTCAGCTAAGTATTATGACTTATGAGCATAAAGGCTATAGTCTACAAAGTGCGCTATGTAATAAGAGCTTTCTACCTGAATTCAATCCTTAGTCTCTGCATTAGAATCATGTTGATAAATAAATTAATTTCATTACATTGGAT